>AZAH01000015.1:0-29550 GCA_000710315.1 Eremothecium coryli CBS 5749
AGACTCATCGTATTCTGATTCTACGACAGTGGCGACGATCAACAGGAACTTGAAATACCAACTAGGATTACCCTACATCAAGAAGTTCCGATATAGTGTAACGGCTATCACATCACGCTCTCACCGTGGAGACCCGGGTTCGACTCCCGGTATCGGAGTTCATTTTTTCATATTCACGTCGCTGACGTTGCCCACCATACACGCGCAACTCGGAAGGAGATAAACACCGCTGACGCAGAACATTTTGCATATTCTTTTTTGAAGCGTGAAATCGCGCTCTTATTGCGGAGCAGATCTTAGTGTACCTATGAGGCTCCTTCCTAGCGGGAATACATACTACATGGGTTCCTTTGAATGGTTTATACGTCGATTTTAAAACTTATAGGACTTATTTGAACAGATTTAGGCGACATACATAGATTCGGTGGTAACAGGAAGGGAAAACATGTTCTCACTTTCTCGGCCAGACGCATATAATGGAATGGCAGGCAAGCTTGAATAACGCCGGCAAGTGTCAATGAGAAAGAATAATTTGAAGGACATAAAGCAGCAGGGAATGTCATATTTAGTAATGAGCGTAATAACAACAATAAAACTCAGCGAATTCTCGATATCAGCTGCAGCAAGAGAAGGGTTTATCTAGGCCAGTAATAGAAGCAAGTTTGAACAAGACCAAAAAAGAAAAGCCTACAAACGCGAGGATACGTTCATCTATAATAGGAAAGTTAGGCCAATTGTATGAAAGCTGCCTTGATTAAGCTTTACCGTCCCTTATCCCATGAGGCTTCAATAGCTCAAAACTACACATCATACCAGTCGTAACGCTCATTACTGCTCCCCAATTTTGGAACTGTCCGCAGTAATTTGGGGCACTGAAAACAGTCACAAACTTCTTTTTGGCAAAAAACTCGTAGCCATCTTCCACTACCATATGCCCCCTAATTATCAAATCATATTTGAAGTTTGAACAAAAGTCATAGACATTCCTTTTACCAAAGGTGTAAGATATGCCCCGATCGTTTAACGACCAATCAGACACTGCAGGGTCTGGATCTGACCATAGAAGATCTGTGAGCAAGCCTTGTTCAGGGATGTCAGTAGGTCGCGCAATCTTTTCAATCTGCTTCATATTCGTAAGTTGAGGGGAAATTCCCCCGTGCACGCAAAAGATCTTGTCTTGAACAATTGCTGCAAACGGTAGTGTGTTAAAGACATCGACAAACTGCTTCCATGTTTTTGTCGACATCCTTCGTTTACATTCATCATAAAATCCATACATTTTCGTAACATTGGCCGACTCATGGTTACCACGCAACATAAAAAATCTATCCGGATACTTGATTTTGTAACATAACAATAGCATTATAGTTTCTAGAGATTGCTTACCTCTGTCCACGTAGTCGCCAAGAAACAAATAATTGGTGTCATGCGGTACCCCTGACAATTTTAAGATACGTAACAAATCCGTAAACTGCCCGTGAACATCGCCAACAATCTTGATAGGCGCTTGCAATCGCAAAAGGGAAGGTTGGTCTAGAAAAACTTTACGGGCAGCAGCACATATGAGTTGAACCTCCCATGAGTGGAATGGGAAGTCGTGTGAATGGTAGCATCTTGTTTCGCCGATGTGCAGTAGTTTTTCTATTGCGTCGTCGATGTTTAGTTTATCACTGTTGTACGGATCATGGGAGTTCCTTCTTAGAATAACTGGGGAGGAAGTCCGCGGGTTACTTATACTCTTCTTTGATGAAGAAGTTGCCGGGGATAACCCCTGGGCTTTCTTTGACCTCGCCTGTTTTTCTTGCTTGTAGTGTTCACCCCCTTCCGAGATTGTTGGTAAAACAGAGCCTCCTGTGGCAGTTTTCTGGGAGCCTGTTTCAGGAATCGAGCCCGAACTATTAGCGTCTCTTAAGGATACCAGGTTTGCTGGGCTTGGGTAGGAGCTAGAAGGCGAAAGTGAATTCAGCTGTTTCATTGAAATGTTGGAAGAGCATGTTGACACGGAAGTAGACGCCGTACTAGACATCGAGGACGAGGATGTGGAAGCACATGAATCCACTGCACCTGAAACATTCTGTCTTGCAATTTGCATTTCCATCTTGAGGTCATAATAGGGACTTCTCCTGTGAGTTGTCCCACCACTTGTAGTAGTGTTGTAGCCATTGGATATTATCGTACTATTCCTAGGCTTAGTAATAGATATATTCTTAGATTTCGTAGGTTGGGGCCTACTATCATCAGGGTCATTAGTATCGTTAGAAGATTCCTCGTTCAGTTGAAGCTGTTGTTGCCCCTCTGAACCCTGTGATTGTTTGTTCGTACTCTGAATGACATATTGGTTCTTAGACGGGCTGTTCCCCATTATTATCTCAATATAACACTAAGATAAATAAAAACGTCCCAGACTTCTCTTGAATTATCTTGCTATTTTTCTTTTGTGTGCTTTCTACAATCTAGTATGAGGATAACTCTTCAGGCCACCAGCGAAGTCCTGATGTTGGTCTTGGTTTTATGAACGATGGTTTAAAACTAAACTCAAAAGTTGCCTTACTACTTTCCGAGTTTCCTTATAACGACCTTTGCTACCGTTGTCCCTATAACTGATATCGATCAAATCAAACCCTCCGGTTTCCTACGCCTCCACGTACTTATGATACTCAACAATCAAGCGTCCGTGCGTAAACGACTGTCTACTCCTCTAACGACCAAATACAAAATTCTTGAGATACTGACGTCGGAAAAAAAAACAATCTTACACTCTGGTTTCTCTAGCAAACCAAGTAACAATGCCTCCTTGAGATAAAAAAGGCTTTTACACCTGTCAGGTATCAATTTGTCTAGTTCTTAAGCGCTATATTACAATATCGACATTTACACTATTTTAATCGGCTTCTTTTGCGTAATAAACAAAAAGTCACTGAACACGAAAACCATCTGAAAATTGGACTAAAGCCGGGTAACTGCTTATTAATGCATTTGGACGGGCCCGGACAACTTCGGACAATGTACGAATAAGGCATTAGCAGTAAATTTGGCAAGATCACGTGATGTGATGCTGGAATTAACGAGTGTTGCAGATATTTGGGTAGAAGAGAGATAACAGTAGCTGTAACGTGCACCAACTATATTAAATGGGTAATTGCATTGGCAGAGGGTTTGGTAAGCGTACCGAATTAGTTTTACGGGAGTAGGTTAGGGATATGCGATATCAAAATAAGGCATTACTATTGTATACCTGAAAAAAAAAAGTACCAAAACCCCTCTTAATGATATCCAATGAGTATGAACAAGCCATAGAGGGTTTAGAGTACCGTTCAGACGATATGAGTAGAACTGAAGTCAGAGTAAGCCAAGAAGGTATGGCTGTTGACAAGAATCGTGAACGTAATAGGATGCAGGCCGCTCGGGGGCATTCCCTATCTACAAATGAAGATGTAGATGAGGATGGTGATGAAGAGCTCGGGGAGGAGAGTGATGAAGAGGGAGAGACGCGATGTATCTGCGGAGATATAGACCCACCTGACGTTTCAGGACTCTATATTCAATGTGAAGGTTGTGCTGTATGGCAACACGGATACTGTGTAGGAATTGGTGAGAATGAGAGCACACCAGATAAATATTGGTGTGAATACTGTAAGCCAGAGCTGCATTCAATATATACTAACGAGGCTGGGAAAAAGAGCTCAAATTATAAACCAATAACTCAAAGAAGAAGACAGAGCAGACGTGCTAAGCGTGGTGGAGATCATTTAGTTGCAGGGGCTGATGATGAGGTGCTTGTAAAAACAGAACGAAAAAGCGAAGGAGACGAGGATGTGAAAGCAGAAGAAGAGGAAGAGAACGTGGAGTCACAGCCAATAGTTCCAGTGCGGGGGAAGGATGGGACCAAGACGTTAAAGGAACCTAAAACCAAGGAACTTAATACATCAGAGCATAACACAGACCATAGTCACGAAACAGATGAAAAAACTTTATTAAATAGAAAGCGTGCAACACTCAGTGCCAGAGAAGAGAAACAGTACCAACTAATGCTTGAGAAGGCAATTCAGGAGAGTAGGCGTACGTCCCAGCCCGAAGAAGTGCTGGCGATGGAAGAGCATGATTACCCAGATAAGGGAATGTTGAGTGCGGAGACTTCTCCACAAGTAGCGACGTCCACGACGTCTGTAGGTAACGAACAGTCGGCGCCACCCCCAAAACAAGATTCAACAAAAAGTTCATCTGCTGAGGACTCAGTCTCAGCAGTAACGGAATCAATGTCATCTGTTTCGTCGATAGCGGCACGTAAGCGCACAAGAGGTAAATCTGTGAATTCCAATTCTTCTTCTGAGGATGATGGCCTTCGAAAAAGGTCAAGGAGGGGTGGCTCTAAGAAAGCTACAAACCATAGTGCTTTGCATAACACATCTACAGGGCTTAATGGTTCCTCCAACTCTGTGGGTAGCGCGAACACAACTGACATTAGCATAAATAGACCAATCAAGCCAAGACTACCAACTCAAAAAACAACAGTATCAGAAATGAAGAGGAGAATAGGAGCAATTTTAGAGTTTCTATCAAGGACGCAGGTAGCCTTTGCCCAGGACGAGCTAGAAAAAGAGAATTTAGTCCAGTTTGTTGAAAACGATGAGTTTATGTCCAGGATAAATGCGATATTCAAGGAGTACGACCAATCACTGAAGATGATGGATTCCTTGACAAGGAAATTATTGCTATGGGAACAAAAGTACGCGGAAAAAGGGTCTGCTAACTGATAGTTTCTACATATAAATATTAACTTAGGGATGTTTTAGTGTATAATTACCGAAATGGTGCTCCAGTTTAATAATAAAAAGCATGGAACTTCTCAAGTTTTATTATGCTCACTCATAAAAGGTCATCAAGTTCAGTTTCACTTTCTGAAGTACAATGCATTTTTCTAAATTCTTCAAGGAATGATGCGGTAGTTAGTATGTTGTTACTACCGTAGACTATCCTTAGCGAGCTATTTTGATTTTTCATTGTAGCATTAAACTGGTGGATGATACGGGTCTCCTCCAATGTTGCACCGCCTACAACAAAAATTACAATATCTTGTAAAGGTGCTGTTGGAGCTCGAGTGCCGTTTAGACCAGAGAAAATATCTGCAGGGACCCTATTTTTTGAAAGTTCGTCCAAGAGATTTGCTAAGACAGGTGAATGTTGCATGTAAACGTTATCTGCCGAGCTGTGGCTCATTTTATTGAATTTCTTTGTAAGACCACTAATCAGATCATTGTCTGGAGCCTTTTTCGTGCGTTTACTGGGGTTACTGAAGACGCTTTGGAACTTGTGAAATATTGCTACTTCTTGAGGCGTACAAACGCTTCTGAGCGTATCAGCTATTTGTTGCAACTTCTGCTTTTGGTTTTGGTGCTTGAGAACGTAAATGCATGCTAATTTGAGCTTGTAATAGGTAGCCAAAGAGGGGGTACTCAGCAGTTTTAGCATATCTTGGTAATCTTTGTTCTCATCTTCATGTACAGAAAGGTTCTGTTCGAGCTCACTTAGCTGCCAGATATCTCTTAGTTGGAGCTGCCTATCTAGCTCCCCAAGTATTGCCATGTGTTTTGATACATTACTGGAGAGTTTTTTAAATTCTGGGAATTTTTCGATGAACCTTTTAATATCGTCAATCGTTTCAATATCACCTGTTAGTTTAGTCTTAGTTTTGTACTGATCTACATAATTCTTAACCTTCTCTCCCAGGTCCCCAAAGTCAAGGTACATCGTTTCGTGGAAAAACTGATCCTGCTTACTGGACAATACTACCTGTTTTAAGTCATCGCTAATATCTGGAACATGACTTAGATCTACCAGATTACTTTTAATTCCAATGTATTCATGAATCATCGACTGGTAAGTCCATGGTTGTAGTAGTGGGGTCATGGGATCATTACACCTGTCCAAAATCAGCAATAATGGTGTTGAATCCATGGCTGGAAAATCGAATAATGTCTTTTCATTCTTTTCCATTTCTTGTAATACCCCTAACCCAAGCTGTTCACACAACTTGCTACTAGACTGGAAATATATGTTCGGTCTAATCTTTAGGGATAAAAGCAAAGAAATAAGACCTCTTACGGTCAGTTCCATTCCTTGCTCGCTCCACCGCTCACTATTTCGCAATATTTCCGGTAATCCTGTATTCAGTGAAAAGAGCCTCTCATTAACAACATAGTAATCTTGAAATATTTCTTCAACTCTTGTTACTACTTCAAGGTCATCTGATTCGGCTAGCCTTTCCAGCTGTGCTTTAGAAATAGTGTTATTGAAAAACAGTTGGTACTTTCCGTATCTTGGGTTTTGCAACTCCTTTACGAGGAGATCAATAGTATCCTCCGTAGGTCTTACGTAGCATATGCAGCTTAAGTTCCTCATAAAGTCTCTCTCTGGATTTTCTAACGTATCCACCATATACACATCCTTGTTCAATAGCTCACTTTGCGTGGTGGTCATAGAAATCATCGACGTTGTATGCTTGTCCAATAGTAGTACCCTTACACGCGACTGGCTTAGAATATTGACAGAGTTGGATGTGTTCGCATTAAATAACCTCTCTACGTAGAAATCAGCAACTTGAAAGAGGTTCATCTTCGCACGGTTTTATTAGCTTAGTTATGAGTATATAGCTTCTGTCTCTTCTTTTGGTGGCAACAAGTCTTTCTTTCCATAACCCAGTCTTTTCTTGAAAGAAGGGAAGAAAAAGGGTGGAACAGCAAATGAGGAGAAAACAATTTATGAAGGAAGGTCCCAAACGTCAATACTTTGCTCTAACGCCTGCAACAGTAACCTTCAATCACTGAAGCTTAATAATATTTGAAAAGTGGTGCTAATCGCGAAATACTCCAATTGTTTCTGACGTGGTGTAGTCGTTTTTTAAGAGTTTAGAAAACGTTGAAATTTGAGCCACTACTCGAATAGAAAGCTTGGGGAACCAGCATATAAATAAAGCATTTATAAGTGCTCCATTTCCGGGCGCATCGTTAAAGCTAGGGATCCGTGGAGGTTCTAAGGACTATGTCGTCAGGAACTACGAGAGGAAGGTCATTCAAAGGTGAATTTGATATTGTAGGACACCTACTGCCCAGCACGCCACACACTAATAATGCCACTGCTAGCGGGAAACATAGAGGCAAAAAGTTGAAACAATTCTCAACACGGTCAAAGAGGAGCTCTGCTAATTTCAAGGGTTTGCTGGGCTTACAAAGAACTTCTAGTCATGACGAGACAATCTATAGATCGGAAGTTAACACGGTGCATGGAAATAGTACTGTAAAGCGTGCTAAGAGTTATGATTCCTTGCATAGACGTAAAGCTATGAGTATGCTCAGTATGACTGTTTTAACTAGAACTGAGTCCAATCCCAGCCATACAAATGGTTCCCTGGGCGGCGGTAATGTGCGTTCTTTAAGACCTTCGAGGAGGGGAAGCAACAAATCAGTGCTTGAATTACATGAGACAGAAGAACTGAAAGATGAGTCCGACACTGACGAAGAGGTGGACTATTTTAGTGATGAGTCTAAGGATGATGATAACGATGGGAATGGTAGCTTTCCAACTGTGGGGAATGGTAATAACACCATATTGTCAAAAGTAGAAGAGCTTGCATCGCCAAAGATAACTACTGACTTAGAGGAAAAACTATCTGATAACGGCACTAGTTCTTTTACCAAGGGTGGAGACATAGTCAGACCAGATAGCTCGAAAACACTGACCAAAGCCCCACTGAGTTATGAGGCACCTTCAAGCCTGAGAAACAAACTGACTGTTGGCAATGATGATGATGACAGGATAGAAAACAATGACAATGAGGACGTTTATAGAATAACTAAAAATCACGACACCATGGTGGATTCCAAATGTCCGGTGAGGGATACTGCACACAGTTTAGAGAGACAGTATTCCGCCGTCGTGCAGGGAACGGGGGTTGATAAGGAAGAGTTCACCGCTAAGCTCGAGAAGGCAAAGATACTAAATAGTCATACACCATCTGATGAGTGCAAGAGCGGCAGTAATTCAAAATTTATAAAAACAACTGCTCAAGGTGATGCTAAGTCAAATGCTAATACTAATGGTAGCTCCAATATAAACAATACCGCAGATAGTGCCGATGAACGCTATGCTCCCGATATGATACTTTCTCAATCAACTGGGGTTATGAGGCATTTCAATCAAACATTATCTCGCCAGAACTCTCTCATTAGTCACAATGCTATGATTGACGGCGGTCAAGTATATGAAAATCAGCAATTAAGCAACCCCACTGGCAAGTTCAGCTACCTTAATGCAGACTTAGCCGCTTCATTGAAGTCTAACGAAATAAATTCAGATGATAAACAAACAAAAGAACTTCCAACCTCCTTTTCAAACTTTGCCGGTAACAAGGAACAAAGACCTCCCAATATACCAAGGACAATTGCAAGATCGAACAATCTCTTAGGAAACGTGGCAACGCATAACCAAATTGCAAGGAACCAGTACTCATCTTTGTTGGACCACGGCCCAACTCATGCTTATAATAGGTTTGCTTCTCATGGAGCATTCAATAACTTTTCACAGTTTCTTCAATCTGGTGATCAGGGAAATGAGTCAAGAACGCAGCAAAAGTTATGGCTACAAAGAGAGTCTTCCTTTTTAGACATTTCTTCACAGGCCTCTGGAGCAAATGCTGTTTTCATGCCAAGTAAGATTGAAGTTCGAAGGGAGTTTGAGAGGATATCCCGAGAGTATCTGAACGTCAGAAGGTTTGGTAACCCATTGAACGATGCTATGACACGGGTAATCCTGCAGAATAAGATAGATGTGAAAAAAAATAGTAAGCCATTACAGCAAATAGAGGAATCTACTGCAGGATTGTTTTTCGGGAGCTATCAGAGGAATATGAAGTCCTTTGAAGAACTACACCCTGATATCCGGAACCGCGAGATGGAAATACAGCAAATTTTAGCTAACATTTGGAATGAGAGCTCAAACGAATTCAATAAGGATGTGAATCCACTCAACCAAAAGGGACATTATGTACAGATGCATGCGAAATCCGGGAGAAATCGTAATGTTCCAACTAGTCATCATGGGCAGAGGTTACTGAATTCACTGCAGCCTATGACCAGGGCAGTTAATAGAAGAATGGAGAATGCCATGAATCAACAAAGGCTTTAGCTTAGCTCTTATAGACTTTTGAGTTTTTCTGTATACAGTCTACTAATATGTAAGAAGTTGGTTAATCCACAAATACTACTAGAGTAGTAGGGGTTGAAGATGAGTTAACAGCTGTGCTACTTTAGGAAGGCCATAGTATTTTATTATAAGGTATACAGCAGCACCTTGTATGACTGGATATTAATTTTTTACTATATCTTTAGTTACCAGTGAAAGTGACTACTATTAACTAATGCTAACTGGAAAACAATGATCGAAAAAATATCAATATACTACCATTGCTCCCCGGGGACACGATAATTAGAAGCTCGCCCTTCTTCATAAATCCTATTAAGGACAGTTTCAAAAATATTCTTTTCCTTTAAGTCAAGATACTTTCTGTATAATATTAGGGCGGTATGAGCATCTTCGATAGAATCATGGTTGCCAGTCTGGATGTTTTGATCAAGTAAAGCATAAGCTAAATATCTCAAAGACAAGTATCGTCTACCCTGCAAATAGTAGAGTGCAGTGTCTCGCGTTTGTTCTTTGGGAACATGAATATTGATATTTCTAAAATCATTGAACAACCCATGACCTACAAAAACACAACCAAGCTGCAACAAAAGCCATATTTTCCTTAGAGCCACTCGCCTTGTTACAAGGGGCTTATTACTAACCTTTGGGTCTAAGTCACCAGGTTCAATGCCACTATATTTAGTCAAATAATCCTCTATGTGCTTGGTGTTGACGATATAATCATCAATGAAGGGAACGCCTGCCTTTTCACCAGACCCTCTCAACACAGATATCCTTGCAAGAGCAGTATTAGCTGGTTTAATCAGTGTTTTTACACCCTTACAAGATATCTCTGATTGGTCTTCACTTAGAACAACAAATTCTGCATCCAATGCAACTAAAGAGCCTGGCTGAGGTGATTCCTCACTCGTTAGCAGTTCATATTCTCGTTTAATGCCCTCACGAATTTCATTGGCGAAATAATCTCTGTACAATATATTGTAATTTATCGAATAGAAACTGGCTGGCACAAATGGTTTAATAAGCTCCTCTGCATCTGAATACAAAGCTATCTCAGGAGTTTTCCACCAATATGATATGTTAAGGGCTTCCTCTTCCTCTACTTCTTTAACAAGGAAATCATTGAACATGCACCATTTATAAGTTTTAGTGGCTGAATTGTATATTTTACAGTAGGTAACGAGGTGTGGCTCTGAGATATAATCACAAATACGTGCAACATACCCATTCAACTCATACTTAAATATGGCATTTGTGGTCTTCAGGTCAGAGGGGTGTGGTTTCAATATTGGACGGTCTTTGGATATTGTTGCATAGAATTCTTTCACCAACCAAGATCTTACAGACTTTGCTGCTGACCACTCCTCCGCCGACAGACATATGTTTAAAGACAACAGAGGGGGGAGATTTCGTACCGTTTTCTCGTATTCTATAGGTTCATTCTTCAAGCACTTCTCACACATTGCATTTATATGTTTTTGTCTGCTCATAGATGATTCAATATATGGTAAAATGGTTTGGTTGTTAAGCTTCTTGTTAATGTATTTGATATTGTTGGACATAGGGCTGGTCACTGCCAAGGATGGTACAATATCGGATTCTCTTGAGAAACTGGCACAGGAGGACAAAGACCTAGAAGTGATTTGTACATCTATACCGAAAAGCTCTTCCAACACAATGCTTTGGGTAGTGTTGATTTTCATTTGGACTTCTTCAAAAAGTAGCCTACTCAATAGGAAATCGTTAAACTTCTGGGGGATTGTCAAGTTAGCATCACCATCTTCATGTGAACAAGTGTGTTCCTCTGCTATGGAAATGTTTTCAAACTTTCCTGGTAAGGACGGACTAGAGACAATGGAGCTATTTTGAACGGTTGTAGCAGCAGAACTATTTCCTACCCAATATTGTTCCTGCAAGGTATCAGTAAGCAGGCCTAGCTCACTGCTTTTTGGTATAGCTGCTAGGGCTTGTTGAAAATTGCTAGCGCGACATATTTCTCCGTTAGCAGTTACCATCATGTCATACAATGCTCCCAACTCTGTTAGTAATGAAGTATCGCTGAAAATTTCCTGCTTCAAACAACTCACTAGGAAGTTGTAAACCTCTGGAACGAATCGATACATTTGTAAAATGGCATTTGCATAGACATTATCAATATCTACTTCAAGACCTGAGTAAGGTGTCTTGTTGAATGCTTTAAAATCGAAATCGCCAACACCAAATCTACCGTAAATCATCTGCAATTTTGTAAAAGCTGGCGGAACTTCTCTATCATTATTAGGTTTGTGTCTCATTAGCTCTTCTTTATCAGTCCCATCTTCATCAGTAATAAGCAGCTTTTTCTTTCGTTCCCGCAATAAACGGTATGGAACAGCAACGTTCCTATGCCCATATTTCAGCCTATCATACGGAAGTAGCGGATACTTCATGTTAGCAGGCTGTAGTGTTGCAGACCTCGATGATGTTGGTCTCGATGAATTACCAGATAGAGAGCTAGTATTCTGGAACATCTTATCTATATTCAAAGGCATCGTACCATCACTACGGAAAACTGTTTGATGCCACGCGGAAAGAAGCTTTTCATTAAAATATGGCAGACCCACACTACTCAGCGGATATTCGTAATTGTCCACTGAAACCCTGGAAGGCATTATACCATCATCGGGGAAATCTGGATATTCTAAAATTGCTGACGCAGTGTTAGTGAAGCCTGTCATTCCACCAGATCTTGTCCACATATTAACATTATTATCATGTTCAATAAAAGCAAGATAGTCACCGCTGGGCGAAAGCTTAAACTGTGTAACCGACTGACATGGATGACAGTACTGTGTTCTCACTGTTGGGTTTGATAGGTCTACAAAATCGAACACACCTGTTACAGACGCAATTGCCACAACGGTAGGCAGTATTGGATGCAATTGGACAAAATCAGCACCAATTATATAGCACGAACCATTCCCAAAAAACTCGGTATTCTTTGAAAATGGAATTGGTGGTAATTGCTTCATAACTCTCATATCATAAACATTAACAAATTGGTCCGGATAAGCAACATTAAATCTTTTTGATTTCCCTGCAGTAACAAGCGTGTAATCTTGAATATCCATGGATGTGACATTGGAAGAGTGCCCAGAGAAGCTTTTTATGACAGTATTACTGGAAGGGTCCAGAATATCCACAACACCGAATTGTTTTGCGGCAGCCATAAGCCTGTTGCTCGACTTCATAAGCTTTACTTTTGAAGGAAAGGGTATTGTATTTGCAAGTCGCCCTTTCACCAAGTCTATATCTAGTATTCCACTAGAGATGTTCGTACCTGCACAATATACATGGCTCTGGCTGTTGTTAAAACACATTGATTTCATGTCACATAATTGAGGAATGTCTGCCGATGTTAGGTTTAGTTTTGTTACACTCCTTCGGTTAGCAAAATTTAGTGAGTCTGATGAAAGCGACAGTATACCTTGCCTATGACTTAGTAAATCTACCGCTGGAGCCTGTCCAATATGTGCTGTATGTCTTGTATAAAGAGAATACGACGGGTCATATGAAGAGACTCGCCCATAAGTATCTCCCGTCCACAATAGATTGACCTCCGTATCAAAGGTTATATTAGTTATATTCTTTTCTTTATTATCATACGTCCAATATGGCTTCTTCAAATGATCTGTTAGGTCAACTGGAGACTGGTATGATAGTTGCCAATTATTCATTTTGAGGAGTGTATTAGCAACAACAGATATCTATTAAATCTTTTTTAAAACCCTTCAAAGCTGCTGTACGCTGTAATTATTCAGTACCAGAATGTTAAATATCTTAGGTTCTAAAGTGTTCGCAGTCCATCCTTCGTGTCCCTGCCGACTACTAATGAGTGTACCCTGAGTTTTGTTTATATGATTATAGTCTTGCAAAATTTTTTCCATTAGGCGGCCTTGCCCTTCGACATAAAACATCATCACCAGGTACAACTTTTAGAATATTGAATAAAGGGCGTTGTATGATAAAGAACCTCTGTAATGGGCTTAGAGAAGGTGAATCATATTGGTCCGTCTGCAGCGGTGAGATTTTTAGAGTCACATCGGTGTATTTCTGCCCGTGGTCCTTACATTGATATCTACGACTGGTATACGGGTGAATTAATTAATACTTGCAGGGTTTTCCATAGGAACAAAGTCCATGGATTTAAGATTCGGAATGATAGACTGCTAATATATGGAGGATCTTCGATCTCTCTTGTAAAGATGGAGCATGCTGTTCAAAACCGTTCTATCCTTGATAATGAGAAAATGGTAGGCGAATGGATTATTTCTGCAGAGTTCAGTTACGATGGGCAGAGCTACTATATCCTTGGATGCCACAATAGAGTAACAGTTGTTCAATTATGTGGGTCAGTATTATCTACACATGCTCTCTATGGGGAAAGGTCTATTTTGTATTCCGGTTGCATTAAGGTAACACCGCAGAGGGTATACGTAGGAGCAGGAACTGTGATGGGTGGTATTATTATTTGGGACTTGTTCCTCGAGGAAAAAGTTCACAACCTATTGGGCCATGAAGGTTCAATATTTTCAGTAGCGTTCAATGAAGAAGCTACAGCCCTTATTTCTTGCTCAGATGATCGTTCAATCAAATTGTGGGATATGCAAACAGGTGCACTTGTTTCGACTGGTTGGGGACATACAGCTAGGATATGGGACCTGAAGTTTTGCGATGGTGGCAGTAAAATTGTGAGTGTTTCAGAAGACTGTACATGTAGGCTGTGGGAGCATAGAAACGGAAAGTTAGTAGAGCTAAGGAACTATGAATCTCACTTGATGAAGAATATCTGGTCTGTGGATGTATGCGATGATGAGATGATTGCAGTCACTGCAGGTAACGATGGAAGGATTAAATTGGTCGATTTGAAGACTACACCTGAGAATGATGAAGCCGAACACTTCTCTTTACAGGATATCTCCTCCCACGCGATTGAATTTATGAAGGATGAAATCATGAAGGGTTTCTTTTGGTATAGCTTTGGTCTTGTAACAATTACATCTAAAGGAAAGGTACTAAGATACACTTTGAAGACTGGCCAGTGGGATCTACTATTTGTTGACGAGATGCTCATCAATTTTTCTATCATGAACGGTATTCAAAAAGACAATATAGCATTAGTTTGCGGCAGTAATTCTCATATTTTGGCTCTGAAGTTTACTAGCGATGGTAACTTATACGCTAAGAAGGAGTACACGATTGAAGGCCTTTCGAAGATATGTAACGCACTAGCTGTTAAATCAGAATGTTCAGGTGATATTTTATTGAGCGTTGAATCACCGAACCCAAGAGATTCCATAATCTGCCTCGTCATGGACAATACTGGACTGGAATTGAAGCAAAAAATCAATTTTGCCAAACCATCGAACATAGTATTGACTTGTTTGGAGATAAAGGGTAATTATCTTTTGGTGGGTTCACGATTCAGTTCCATTACTGTTTTTGATTTGGATGACCCAAAATACGAATTCACCATCAGAAACGTGAACGCTGGTGACTCTACAACATCTATAAAGCATGTCGAAGCTTCAATTTTCTCTGTTACCAACAGGGATGGATACTATGACTTTATTGAATTCGATTTTAGAGCAAAGACATACAGTATAATCCATTCGAACAAAATCAGTAAAGGTTTCTTAGAAGGTGGATACTTTGATTTAAATGGGGATTACATTGTGTATGGCTTTAAATCTAGTGCGTTTTTCATTTACAACGAAACTAAACAGTTTGAACTCTCCAATGTGCAATGTGGAGGAGCACATAGGCAATGGCGATTATTTAAAGACCAGGGGAGCTCCTCCATACTATGCTTCATCAAAGCCTCGTCATTATACATTTGCAAGTTTCCTGCTTTTCGGTTTCCACACCTGCTGCGGAATGGTATTCATGGAAGAGAAATCAGGGACATATCTATTAGGAGAAGGAGGAGAGAGGACGGAAGGTATATATTCGTTACAGGGTCAGAGGATACCACTGTTAAACTATGCCTATATGATAGTGAGAATGGCGAAGTTGAAAGCTTGTGGACACAAAGGGCACATGTCAGTGGTCTTCAACGCTGTGCCTTTATCAACGACAAGTGGGTAATATCCTCAAGCGCGCGAGAAGAGTTATTCTTATGGGAAGTCATTGACAAACCCAGTAGACTGTATATGAGAATTCTGCAGAAGCTTCCAGTTTCATCCAGTTGCCCTGACTTGCGGATCATGGATTTTAGCGTCTCTTTTATTGGCAATACGGAAAACTTTGTGATAGCTACTGTTTATTCTGATAGCACCATCAAACTATGGCTTTACTCATGCGAGCTGTCAACCTTTGAGCTTCTAGCTAAAGGTTCTTATGAAACATGTTGCATACTAAACACTTCGTTGGTTAATGTTGGAAATAAACTCTTCCTATTACTTGCACCAACTGATGGTTATTTGGTCACTTGGGACATCACTGAGCACATTTCAGGCTTAGTTGAAAAAAACGGTGAAATTTTGAATAGTAAACCTCTAGTTGTGCAAAATCTAGGCGCTTTTAATGAAAGGATTCGTGTGCATCAGTCAGGTATCAAAGCGTTGGCTCTAAGAACTTGTATTAACGGCTTTACTGTCTATAGTGGCGGAGATGATAATAGCCTAGCTGTAACAGCCTTTAAATTGGCTGGCGGCATGATCAGGTCTGAACGAATAGCTTTCAAAGCTAAAGCAGCTGCTTCAACTATTACTTCCGTAAGCTTAATCAACGGCGGGACGCAGTTACTAATAACATCTGTAGACCAAAAACTCAGAATATGGTCTCATAATGGTAATGAATTACTCCTGTCCGAAGACGGATATACAACTGTAGCGGATACTGGCACTTGCGATATTATAGAAAACACAGGAGTTACCCATGCATTGATTGGTGGCGTGGGACTCTCTGTATGGAAAATAACCAACAGTAGTAACATTTAAAATCATCTCTTTTAGTAATGTACAATATTTACAATCAATATAGACTATATTTACAGGGAATAGACTGCGTATAGAGGAATGCTTTAACCATTAATCAATAAACCTCATGCGCCACTGGCGGATGTTGCTTTTGACTTAACCTTGACGTTGCTTATGTTTTTTGTTAGACTTGCAGTAAACATAGACTCTACCCTTGCGTCTAACCATGTAGCAGTCACTACAGAACTTCTTCACTGAAGTCCTAACCTTAAAACCACGGGAGAGACTAGGAATGATAGAGCTAGTGACTGGTTTGGTAAATAGAAGGGAAGAACCAAATGCAGGGGTGGCGACTGCGCGACAGAATACTGACTTTGTCAGAAACTGTCTACTCACTAAAACCCTTAGCAAAGATGGAGACATTGTGTTAGCTCTGAAAGACGCCCTTTATCAATGTCTTTCTTGTAAATAGGTTAGGTGGTGATCATTTATTGTGTGCATTTGAGGATGCAAAAGTTTTCCATGAAATGATGTGCGAGATCGACAATGCGGGTAACCCAACAACTAGTAAACATCACCTTAAAACAAAGGAATACTAAGTAATTAGTGTAACTGTTGAAGATCATAGGTATGATAGCAGTTTAACTTGTTATACTCCACTAGTATGGCATCTCAAAAGAGGCATTCATTGCCACCAAGGGGCATCTTGAAGCAGAAATCTAATTACGAAGAAGAGGATAGGACATCAGACACTCTACAAGTTTCCTCACAGATACAGTTCCCTACCCATGGACTAACAAAGGATCAACTATTGGGAGGCAATAACACTACGTCCCGTATAAATACATCCCAACTACAGGCTAAATTAAACCGTAGAGTGTCGTTTGCTCCTGATGTAACTTTGCACAAGTTCGATTTTATACCAGAGGTTCCGGTGAAGGTACGAGTTCCTAGGCGTAAAAGTGCTTTGGGTACTTTTGAACCCATCCAACAGAGTAATGATAGTATGGATTTTACCGCTCCTGTCAATAATGCATTGGCAGATGATAAAAGCATACCTGCATCAAACTACGAGCCTATATTTGATAAGGAGGTTTCAATGGAGATTACAGAACTCTTCACGAAGTATAGCGCCAAACCTGAAACATCTGCTAGGACACAGAACGTTAAAACAGCATTTGAAGAGGAAGGTATGGATCTTACAGAAGTTCAAAAGCTTTCAACAACGTCTGAATTAAACCATGAAGATGACATTTCAAACGACTCAATGGAAATTACTGAAACTATACAGACCAGTAGGCCACATACCGGTAATGATCAACAGTTGGAAGGTTCTAAAGACATAGTACCTGAGATATCTGCAGGCTACAAGTCTACGGCTATGACTCAATACCGTAATGATGATGCATCTCACAAAGGTAACTCTAGCAAACAAAAATCCTATGACAGTAAAAGCCAAGGCCTTTTAAACGAGCAAGATAACTCCGAGGGCCAACTAGACTCAACTATGGAGATAACGAGCGTATTTGCCCTTAAGGAAAGCAATACAATGGAGTTTACAGGGGTAAATAACACCAACAATGGTCTGCAGGTTGTGACATCTCAAGCTATGCTATTAAATGAAGGCTCTCATGATGCAAAGGAACAGCTGCGAGTACGGAATTCATCTCCCAAGAGAAGAAAACTTTCAGATGGTAGATATGCATCTCCTGTGAGATCTGAACATTCGATTACAAAACTAGAGGATGATGAACAGAAAGAAGAAATATCCGATGCAGAAAGGCTATCGCCGATACCACTTTCTCTTGACTACTCACCAGATAGACCTCCTATCTTGAGCGCATTTCCTCAAGGATCACCCAGTGCTGCAACGGATGATGGAGCGGCCACTGTTTTAACAGCAGGAGTGGATGAGCCTGAACCAATACCATTGAAGAAGTTCCTTGATGCTACCGGAATATCTTTTATAATTGATCTGGATGCCATATACAACTTTGGTAAGATTATGTTTGAGTACACTGATGATATCAAGTCTGTGCCGACACCCCAGATATATGATGCATTATATCTCAAAGTCCCTATATTGGAGATTTACTCATTTATAACTAAAGAGTTACATCGCAGGATAGATGATTCGCAGAGACTATTTCACACACTTGAAGAGCAGATATCAAATAATCCACCACCCATGCTTTTTAGAAACTATTTTGAATCAGATGAGAAAATGCGTAAATTAATGGACGAACAGCTGGTGCTGATAAAATCTTACGCTAGAATGGAAGCCAAGAAAGTTTGGTTTGAATGGAGGTGCCAACACTTGAAAGGCATCAAGACAGTCTTAGAGGAGAACCTGACACTACTTGATAATGAATATTCTACTGTTATCAAGCAATTGAATGAAATCAATGATGTCAAACATAGAGTGGAAACTATCGAAGACACTCTCAAGAGGGAGATAGAACTTCTTAAAAGTGGAGAATCCATTATCTATGATAATTCCTGTTTTACAGAAAAACTCAAAATTGAGAAGCTTAAGAACGAATTAGCAAAGAAGATGGTAAACACAGTAAAAACCTCTACTCTTGAAGAACAAGGACAGCAGATATCGAGAAAAATAGAGGAATTGAACAAAAAGATCAATAAGGTGAAAGAAGAAATCAACTCCCTGAAATCTGCTTTAATGAATGTAAAAATCCATTCAGAATATGATGCTAATAGAGTTAAAGCTATCTTTGAGCAAAACCAACTCTTCACTGGAATTAAATTCAGTAAGTTAATAGGCTCAACTATCATGCTTTCAATGAAAAATGATACCGTCAAAATTGAACTAGATATCTCCAAAGCCGAAAACCTTAATGAAGTGAGAATAAATTACGACATACCCGATACTTCTGAGTTGCATATAACGGAATTTGTTGTTAGTCGCTTAAAAGAAAAGCATAAAGATCCGTTCAGTTTTGTTGCTGCCGTATTAACTGGTTTATCGACTGCTGAAAAACTTAATAATGAATTCAAAAGGCTTCAATACGTGTTTCCATCCAAGATATATTCTAACTCCAATTCTGAGCTTCTCATAGAGGTTATTGACCTTGAAGTAGCTGAGAAGGCTAAGGTCATTTACTCTATCAATTTTTCGGATTTTATTCATGCTGTGAATTATCCAAATAAAGGCTCGGTAGCTATGAAAACTAGTGTGGAGTATGGGGAAGGAATCACTAAAGATATCATAGAACGTCATCTCCATTCAAGAACGAGAAAACTTCTACCGTGGTTTTCACATTTCGAAGTCTTCATATGAGTTTCCGTTTATGTAAACATACTTAAATATTAGCTAAAATATATGTCATTGGCGGTTACAGTTACATCTGATAAGCCTTTAATGGTTTAAGTTATAAAGATATCTGTCTAGCATTTTCATTCTAACCGAGTAACTTTCAGGTCCGGTGTTACCCGACTGAACATAGCTAAGACCATACAAAAAATTTGTTGATATCCAAAAGGGCACGAAAGTTTGCTTCATTAACTCAAATCTATCGTTTGCTGCTTTACTGGAAGGACTGCTAGTAGAGTTCAATAGATAATTCAATTCAGCTGCTACCATAGGGATTCAGTTATTGTTGCTTTTTGAGCTTTCTTGGAGATTATTTAATTCCCTCCTATTGCTGTTCTCCAGTTAGTGAACTGTTACATCTCAATGTTTGGTGCTAACACGGGCAGTAGCTCCCTCTTTAATAATATTAACACG
The DNA here is from genome assembly GCA_000710315.1 of Eremothecium coryli CBS 5749. Taxonomy (NCBI): domain Eukaryota; kingdom Fungi; phylum Ascomycota; class Saccharomycetes; order Saccharomycetales; family Saccharomycetaceae; genus Eremothecium; species Eremothecium coryli. Next base: position 19,903 of record AZAH01000015.1, read on the forward strand.
TCAACTCCTACTTCCACGCCCACCCCAGCGAACAATATCTTTAGTGTCAACCAGAAGCCTAGTGGAAGTGCTTTTGGCAATATAAACAAGAACCAAGAAAATATCTCCACGCCCAGTCCTGCAACTGGGATTAATGATACGAAGACAAACGCTAATGGTGGTTTATTCAGCCAGAATAGTGCACAATTAAATGCCCCTGGGTTGTTTGGGCAGAATTCTAATTCCACTCTGGCAAACGGTTCAAAACCGTTGTTCGGAAATTCGCCTGCTACAACTTTAGGTTCAACTTCAGGTGGTCTGTTTTCGAACGCAGGAAATGGGCAAAACACTAACCAGGGTTTAAATAACTCTAGTGGACTATTGGGTAACAATTCATTATCTACAAAGGACAATTTCTTGCAGCAAGGTGGGGGTCTTTTTGGGACGGGTACTATGCCGTCAGGCAGCAGAAGTCTTTTTGGCGACAAAACCGCACCTGCAACTACCACGAACTCCGGGAGCTCTCTTTTTGGTAACAAACTTCAGCCAAATATCCAAAGCGGGGGCCTTTTCGGTAATAAGTCTCTAGGAGGCAGTTTCAGTGCAAATGGGCCACAGAGCCAGAATAGTGCCGGACAAACCGCACTAGGCCAATCAGCAGGCGTTGCAACAAATCCTTATGGGTTGGAACTGAGTTCAATGCCGTTAACGACCATGCCTGAATCGATAACTGCTTCCTTAACCAGCAAGAATAAGAGCGACTCAACCTTGAATCTAAAAAAGCGTACATTTTCCACATCCTCCAATGTTGGTACCACACCTTTGGTAAGTACTCAATCAACACTTATTAGCAAACTAAGTTCGCGCTTGAATTCCATAAAGAGCAGTGAACCCACGCAAGGCTTGTTTTCACCTCGTAAAGCCTTGAACGAGAGTTCTTTGGAGGTTTCTGATCGTTTGAAGGATCTAAAGCCACTTGGAACTGCACTTGGACAAGGAAAAGAATATCTGACTTTCTTGAAGAGGGCTGAAGTGTCCGATTTGCGTAAGCTAAAAATCGATCCTAGCAGAAGTGCAGCCAAGAAGCAGAGGCTCCTTAGTGGAAAATATATTACCACTAAGGTTAAAGTACTTGGTGAAAACAAGGAGCTTAAGGAGCAGAAAGTTGAGCACTCGAATGTTAAATTGAATGATACTAGGTCTTTAGAAACCGCTAAATTTACTACTAACTCCAGCAAATCTTTGGCAGGTGTTACTGACCATCAAGGCTACTGGTGCTCACCAACGATAGAGCAGCTCCAGCAGTTAACAGATAAGCAGTTAGCAGCAGTTCCCAATTTTGTTATTGGTCGTAAAGACTACGGCAGTATTTCTTTTGACCTTGACGTTGGCTTACTTGAATTCAAGGGAGCATTTGAAGAAAATTTGTTTGGGAAGATCGTTATTTTCAATGATAATAGGACTGTAGAGGTATATCCTGATGATGCTTGTAAACCAGCAATTGGGCTGGGATTAAATGTACCAGCAACTATTACACTTGAACGTATATACCCTGTTGAGAAGAGGACGAACCAGCCGATCACAGACAACTCTGACCTCCCGAAGGTGCAGTTGTTTGTTAAAAGGCTAAAAAGCATGCGGGAAATGGAATTTATCTCTTATAACCCATACGGCGGCATATGGACTTTTAAGGTAAAACATTTCAGTATATGGGGCCTCATAAACGATTCTGATGTCGAGATAGATGACGCAGATGTGGAAGAGCAGCGTAAAAATGAAATCAATACCCGTATAGTTGCTGTTCCAAAGAAGTCTGGCCTTTCAAAGGGAAGTGATACTAGCGTACCTGGTGCCTTTGATAAGTTAGTCCATATACCATCCAATATGGATACAGATTTGTCAATGGAAACACATGGTGACCTCTCTGTAGCACATTTGTCCATTGGGGGGAGCTTTGGCGAGAATTATGAACTTGCGCCAGAGTTACTTGAGGAAAAACCGTATGAACCATCTGATGTTGAAGAAGATGACTTCGCAGGATTGGAGGTTGAACCTAACTTGGAGATATCTTCCAACTGGCACAAACAGCTTAAGTTAGCGGGGGATGTATATAACTCCGTCTTTGCTACCTCTAAGGCATTACAAAAGACTGAAACTATGAAGGATATAATTTTCACTTCGTTCAACAGAGATCTAGAAGCTTACAAAGTAATCAAAAAGGAGAGAAGGCTAGAATCTGGCAATAATTTTGCCAACTTCTGCAGGGATTCTACACTGCTAGTAAATGGTGGTACCAACTGCTCTGGTTGGACAAGGAAACATCTACCATCCACAATGTGCGACCATAAATCATCGATAAATGCGGTCTTTAGGAAGTCGTTGGGAACCGCAACCGTCACTACCAGGGCAAACTTGTATCCTATCATCGATAGTTGGGAGTTAACATTTAACGATCTTGCGAATGCATACCACGATGTCCCAAATGAATACCGTGTTTGGAGGTTGTTGTCAGTTTTATTTGATAAAGTCTGCCTTGGCGAGGATGAAATAGACACCAATGTTGCGGAAGTCCTGTATAAAAAGCGTAGACATGCACTATTGTGCCAATGGATTATGGATGCTGTTAGTAAGGAAATGGAGGCTAAACTGAAGACAGCAACAGGCACAGAGAAGGTCTTTCTTTATTTGGCAAAATTGGATATTGTAGGGGCTACCACTGCCGCTATTGAGACAAAAAATAACCATTTAGCTGCCCTTATAACATTACTAGGCTCCAATGATCCTTTTGTTCGCGATTTATCCATATTGCAGCTCAAGAAATGGAAATCCTTAGGCTATAAGGTTGATTTGAATATAGTCAGAATCTACCAGCTGTTAACAGGCTATCCATTGAAATCCAATAATGTTTCGATGCCTTCGGAGTTTTCATGGTTAGCAAAATTTGGTTTACAGATATTTTACGGAGATATTGACTCATTATCCCTTGAACAATTGGTTCTTTCCAGTTTGGACAACTCCATCAAAAGCTCGGATGACCTTGAAGATGACCAGCTTCAAAGCATCTTCAGGTTGTTCTGTTCAGATGTATCCCCGGAAAGACTAATTGGCAAATTAATTGCTCCAGATAGACCATTAGATCTTCGCCTTGCATGGTTTTTTATTCAGCTATTGAAGCGCTCGGACATACAGGTTGAATTATCTGATCGAGTTACTTTGCAATTCACTGAGCAGTTAAAGATAGAAGGCATGCATGAGGAAGCTTTATTTGTTTTATGTTTTCTACAGGACGATTTTGTAGCAAAGCAACAAATTGACTTGTTGGTTAGCACAAAAATTATATTCTCAAGCGATTCTAACAAGGAGATATTGAGTAAGCTAAAAATTCCTGAAAAGTTATATTATGAATCCCTTGCAATGTATGATAAGAATCGGGAGGATCACCTTTCTGAAGCAAGACATTTGTTGAAGGCAAAACAATATTCCGCTGCTGAAAAGGTTGTTATTACAAACGTAGCTCCTAACTTACTGATAAGTGGTAGTCGAGAAAAGCTCTTTATTCTTCGTGATTTGCTTCAAAAGTTCCCTTCACATCAAATGGACTCATGGTCGAAAGGTCTTGGGGTTTTCGAAAAGTATTTGAACATTGTACTGGATAAGAAGGATGAGAAAAAGATGCTTGAAGAACTAGTACATGAACTACCACTTCTTTCTGCAGCATATTCATCTTATAAACAGGTATCAGTTTTATGTTGTGTGATATCAAAGAGTGTTTGTCACATTTTATTGGAAAACCATAGAGAGATATTATCAAGTTCTACTATGAAGGACAGACTTCTGGCGCTTCCCTTAGGCCAACCTGAAACATTTTATTTAAAACATTCACTTGCGTCAATTTAGATAAGCTAATTGTTATCTATCTGTTTGTACTACATCTGAAGTAGAAACGAAGAATTTGTAATCGTATTCATTATAAACTTTGTATTATACAAGGTATGCACACAACGAACTAAACATCACCCACCGCTTCCCTAAGTGCATCAACTACATCGAGAATTGCTATAGAAGAGGGACTGTCAGGATAAAGATCTAAGAAACTCTCACCGTTGTCACAGCATTTTCCTATCCTCGAGTCCAGTGGCACCGAACCCAGAAAGTTAAGCCCAAGTTCATCACATAATGCACGCCCACCTCCGGTTGTCGGCTTAAATATAGTCGACTCACCCTTACAATTGGGACATACAAAACCACTCATATTTTCAACTACGCCAAGTACTTTGATACCTGCTTTTCTGCAGAAATCTATCTCTTTTCTCACATCTAGCAATGCAATCTCTTGTGGGGTAGTTACAATCAAAGCGCCATCTATACCTGATTCCTTCAAAAGATTATTAATAGTTATATGTTCATCTGAAGTCCCAGGAGGTGTGTCGATGACTAGATAGTCCAAAGAATCCCAATATACATCCTTTAAAAACTTTTTTATAAGTGCACCTTTCTTTGGTCCTCTCCATATGATTGCCGAGTCATCCTCAGGTAACATGAATTGAATAGACATGGCGGCAAGATTATCGGCTACGTATACTGGAGTCCAGCCTTCATTAGATTCGTGTACGGTCTCTCGAGCGCATCCAAGCATATGCGGAAGAGATGGCCCGCATATATCAAGGTCCATCGCGCCCACTTGCAAGTCCTCGTCTGCCGACAGCGCCCAACTTAACATCGCAGTAAATGTCGATTTTCCAACACCTCCTTTGCCTGATAAGACAAGGATCTTATGTTTTATACTTGACATATTATCCGTTATTAACGGTATATCGGGGTCTGGTCCTTTTGGTAATGATTCGCAAATTTCCTTATTTGCACATCCATCGCAAGCATCTGACTTCCCAGCTAACTCGGACTCTGGCCCAGGACAGTGCTCGGGTTCAGCACTCATCAGGTGGTATTCTGGTGCATCTAGTAGTTGTGTCATTCTGTTGTTCCCTGCTTGGCAATACTATAGTAGAGGATGCGCTTTTTAGTAGGAAGTAACTTTTTTTAGTTCTTATAGCTTACACATCAAAAGCTTGAACAGTACTGAACAATAGAGCTACAAACAAGACCAACAATAGTCACCTGGCTATCAGCTGCTGACTGCTTGTTGTTGAAGACAAGCCACCATAAATCCGTTTCTACTACTGGCTGTGTTCGAATATTTCAATTGAGCACTGTTGACAGAAAGGAGTAATGACTAATCACTTTTATATAAGTATAGTAAAGAACAATAGTACGGTTGACACTCAAGGACTCTATTCTAATAATGAAGGCTTATGGATAAATGCTGGTGATATGTTAATTGGTATTAATGATTTATCCTCGGCGTGGAAGTGTGACCCAGGTCCCTTCCTTAAATTTGTTCAAGGGGATTATACAGACTCCGCGGTACTGGAACGTGATTGGATTGTACTGCAGAGTAGAGGTACATTCATAATAGAAGAGACACACTATTCAGGTTCTGATGCAGCCCCTAAAGAGCTAATTGAACTCTCTGACTCTAAATTCAACGTGGAAGGCGGAATCTCCGTCGAACCATCCCAGAAGCCAGGCTGGACTCTGTGGAAGCATTCACTTCAGTTAACAAGGAATCTTCATCTTGCTTCTGCTAAGTGTGCTTTACTGGAACGCGAGTTATCGGTGACAAAGAAGATATCCATAGAACTAATCAACACGAAAAAGGCCCGGATCAGGGAACTGCAAGGAATACTACGTGGCGAAGAACTGAAGAGCATATCCATCCCAGACAAGCAACTGCTGCATAAAGCAGTAGCAGAAGGCACTGATTCAGACGAGCGAGTCGATGTGGCAAGCGAACCCTCACTTAAACGCTTCAAAAGCGATTTTGGCACACCTAAAATCCCACAGAATGAAACATTTACATTTAAGGGCATCAACAGGTCTCTCACGCCTGCACCCTACCGCGCAGTCCCCTCAGCTTCTTTAGAGCTTTCTGGTACACGGCGCAAATTGGAAGAAGAGATCTCTGCGCAAAATGGCAGCAATGAAGATCTTTCGTCTACGGAAGAGGGGTCTACAACAGAGGACACGGAGGACTGATTAGATCTGGATAATATTGATATGCAGACACGGCTTTGTTATGAATAATAGTAATCTCGAGCTGCTGAATATTTTTTCCCGTAGCATTTCGTAACCCCATTATTACCAGTTAGAGATCGCGTCACAAGGACACTTCCCCAGCTTAGTGGCTAGCCGCAAATGAAACTACACTTGTCAGTAGTAAGCCAGTAACACAACTACCGGCATGTCATTATATGACAATTGTCTCCAATGCCCCAAGGAACATCTCACCTCTACACGTGACTTATAAACATTACCCGGCCTAATATTTGCGGCTTACGTTACAAAAAAAGGAATTGAATCCCAGCGATATTAAGATTGCAAAATTAATCTGAACTTCTTCAGTCCATCTCTCCATGTTCTTTCTTACCCCTCTATAGATACGAAGCTGTCGATAGAGGTATTTCACGGGAAGAAAGCCATAAACTTGATTAAAATCATTAACTAAGTACCTATTAAAGTTACACAGTTAGTTCGTGTTTTATCAACCAGAATTTCAGTTCGATTTCAGTTCGGTTAATTTCAATTTTTGTTCATTGTCCACTATAATTCGGGTCGTTAGTTTTCACTATCTGCTCTTACTATCTCAGTTGCTTTAACAAGTGGACCAAATTCATCTCTGTGTTTTTTCAGAGCTGGGATCACCCTCGGATCATTTTATTTTTAAGAACGGTCGTTGGGAGACAACTAAACAAGCCTGCGAGAACGATTGATATAGTTCAAACCAATAGAGAAAGCCTAAATACTTAGCGTTGGTGGCAGGACTCAATAATTGTGCTAATATAAAATCTTAGTGCTTGAAAATTTCCAGTTGTTTAGGTTCTGCACATCGGATCAAACCTATTCCTGTACGTTACCACATTCGGATAGTACTTTCCAAATCGCATATCAGTGACATTTAGTCGTACTCGCCAAGGACATTTCTGTTGCGATCTTAATTATCGTTGCATCACCATCACCGCAGTTTTTCTTTATCGAATTAATTTTTTGTGATATCATCAGCTAATTCGCATCTGATATTTATTAATATTCCAAAAGAACCCTAGAAGTATTAAATCAACTACTTTTAGCGGAAGTAACCAAGATTTATTAGTTTCAGCTTTCCCATACTGTTCACCTACTTCGTAATTCCAGATAAACATTCCTGTCATGACCTATCAAGATCCATACCAGGGTTTAAACTTTCACCATCCCTCCCGTATGCAATCGCCTTTGAGTGAGTCGAATTCCATGACGCCTACTTCTGATCTTTCTTTGTCGAATAGGCCTCAAGGATGGTCTGACCCGATGTATGATCAAACATGGGGTATGTGTACAAATTCTTTTATTGGAAACATGCAACCGAATTTTGCGTTGCCGCAAAACTCTGGAAGATTTGATCCTTCTGGGCTATGTTCTGAATCTTCCAATGGTCATTTTACTAATAATAACGGGATCCTTGACCAACAGCAGTCAAACATGAATATGATGGCACAATTTGCTCCTCATGCGAACCACTCCATTGCCATGCAGTCTAGCCAATTGAGTAACCCAAGGGATTTTACATCTGCTCCTTCTCGGACTGTATACTTAGGAAATGTGCCTCCTTATATCACAACAAAAGAGCTCTTAGACCATGTACGCTCTGGTATTGTCGAGGAGGTGAAGATTTTGCCCGAGAAGATGTGTGCCTTTATCTCATTTGTAGATGAGAACTCTGCATTATTATTCCACTCTGATGCAATTTTGAAGCGGTTGAATATTGGTGATCGCGATATTAAGATTGGATGGGGAAAGCCTACCCAGATTGATCCTATTGTTGCCGCTGGGATTGCCAATGACTCTGCCACTCGTAACGTTTACATCGGCAAGTTAAACACAAATCCTGAAATTTGTAGCCAATGGGGCGCTAATCCTAACGAGGAAGTAATAACCGAAGAAAAGCTACAGAGTGACTTAGCTGATTTTGGTGAGATTGAAAATGTTAAAATTGTGGCAGAGAAGGGTATTGCTTTTGTTCATTTTTCTTCTATCTTTGCTGCCATTAAGGTCGTTGCCAATCTTGCAAATATAAACCCTTATTACGCCCAAAAGAAGATTTTTTATGGTAAAGATAGATGTGCATTTATAACCAAGACCCAACAGCATAACGCTGCCCAATTTTTGGGAATCCAACCAGGCATGGAACCACTATTTTCGAATGACAGAGAGCTCATTTCACAAACCCTTTTGCAGCAATCTGCAGCTGCAGCCGCCATTGCTACGAGCGCTGGTGGAGCGAACAATTTGGGCAATAGAACGATCTACTTGGGTAACTTGCCTAAGGATGTAAAGTTAGAAGAAATCTGTAATTCTGTTCGAGGGGGGCTGTTGCAGAACATTAAGTTATTAAACGACCGTCACGTTTGCTTTGTAACTTTCATTGACCCTACTGCTGCTGCCCAATTTTACGCAATGAGCTCATTACACGGTTTAACTATTCACAATAAACGGTGTAAAGTCGGCTGGGGTAAGCACTCAGGACCTTTACCAAACCCATTGGCATTGGCTGTATCACATGGTGCATCCAGAAACATTTATTTAGGGAACATTAATTTTGAAGCAGATAGGAAATTGAGCCAACCCATTTTTAGCGAACCATCATTGCGTGCTACATTTCAGGAATTTGGAGAGGTAGAGCAAATTAATTTTTTGTATGAAAGGAATTGTTGTTTTATTAACTTCGCTAATATTAGTAGCGCGATTCTGGCAATTGATAAAATCAAGTCTATTCCAACATTCAAAGATTTGAAGATCAATTTCGGTAAGGATAGGTGTGGCAACGTCCCTCGTCAATTCTGCTAGGCTGATGCTGTTTTATTTTTTTCTCCTTTAGTTTTTTTGTAATATTTTTATTTGTCTGTTTTTCTTTACCAGTTTACATTGAATTCTCATTTCTTAGATATCATATCATTACAGAAGTTGGTTGTAGAGTAACATGAATATAAGATGTAGTGTAAATTTTTTAACACTCGTTCTTATTTACTGCACACGTCTTCTTATCTTAACCTACATCGAGCTCAGGACAGATACTCGATACAGGCGTGAGACGCTCTACATGTTGCCTCTTAAAACTCCTTTAGCGCATAGACCCTGGCAAAGAAGTTCAAACAAATTAGTCCATTTAGATGTTAGAGTAAAATCAATAATGTATTATAGCATAATATAAAGTACAGGCGTAATCGTAGAAAAACTATATGAGACGAAACAAAGAGTTGACGTAAAGAAAAGTGAAAGCTTATTAAAGCTGGTGATGCGTTAAAAGAGGATGTATCCCGTGCTTGTGGGATTTAGTTGATTGATGTAATGGTCTAATCTCAATTAGTTTGAATCCTCGGATTCTCTCTTTCCCAATGGCTGACCACGGTCCAATCTCAACCAGTGCCATGCGTCAGCCTCGGCCTCAGCTTCTCTCTTACCAAGTGGTTGGCCACGGTCCAATCTCAACCAGTGCCAAGCATCAGCCTCAGCCTCAGCTTCTCTCTTTCCCAATGGTTGGCCACGGTCCAACCTCAACCAGTGCCAAGCGTCAGCCTC
>AZAH01000015.1:29755-60908 GCA_000710315.1 Eremothecium coryli CBS 5749
TGGCCACGGTCCAATCTCAACCAGTGCCAAGCATCAGCCTCAGCCTCAGCTTCTCTCTTCCCCAATGGCTGGCCACGGTCCAATCTCAACCAGTGCCATGCCTCAGCTGCTCTCCTAGCTAGAGACTTATCCCCATTTTCTTCATATGCTTGCGCAGCCAATGTGTTGTTAATCAACAACAAACCTGGCCCACTTTCAGCCTCAACCTTTAGCACACCAACGTCCGCTGCCTCCTTTAAGTCGATGAAGGCAAGCAAAGCTTCTTCTGGGACATATACACTATCAGATTCAGGAATACCGTCCGCGACAGCAGTTAGATTCAATGGTGCGGCAGAGGCACATAGGGCAGTAGCAAGGGCAGATAGAACGTAACTTGGCTTCATTTAGAATTGCAAAATAATAATTAGTAGCGAATAGAACTCAATGGTTGTGTTTGGTTTGATAAATATAACAATATGAATTAGAACACAGAATATACTCCTCTAACTGCTCTTTTTATACCTCTATTACGCCTCGACCGACCCCCGTTTCGGCTTTCAATAATGATAGACAACCATCACATCCTCGTTGCATATCAGTTACATGACTTTTTGAACCTGAAGCATACTCAAGGACTGATCTTCTAGCCGCTCTTGCATTAGTTGATTTCGATATCTACTGAGTTTCAATCTCTCGATGGATCGCTCTATTAGGTAGGTGATTATTGATGTGATTGTCGTCTCAGAAAGAACCGCAGATCATAAGTCCTTTTTTGGAAAAATTACATCTCATGCACATTTCAAAAATAAAAATTACCCAATAGAGCTTTTAATGAATTTTAATCAAACATCTCGAAGCTACTGCTGAGACAGAATAGACACTGATTATTGCAAGGGCGGTGCCTCAACGTGCTTGCATTATTAGAATTTGGAGTCACTCTGCGATGGAGCACACCAATAGGCACTGCCCCCATTTAGAACAGCATCGATGGTCCAAAGATGGAAATAGTATGCCATAAAACGTCCTACCTGCAAATCTAATATTGATAGCTTATTGCCAAACAGTTCGAAGCCTAAACCTTAACGGTCGAAATCGCCTCTTTAAAGCAACTGATATTCATAAAACTTTCATATCTCTTACTTTAAACTTTGCAAAAGACTAAACCGTCAAGAGCAGAAGATAAGCACTAGCACCTACAAAGACGATGTCTAGATAATTTTGTAGAGAGTTGGCACTTGTGCCTGCTTTAAACGTGTAGACGGTGGAAATAAGCAAGCAGATCTCAAGGAGTTTACAGCAGATCTGAACGATCATACAGTAGTAGCCATTTCAAACCCTGTGCTCGAACAGTGACTAGCAGCAGCTGGCGTAGGTCGTTAACCTGTAACAACCCTAATTATTGGAGGCATGCAATTTCGATGCGGTGTGCGGGTAACCCCATGGAGTAAAAATTTACAGTTTAAAAGAAAAAGTTTACTGGAAACCTTCTCCATCTACCACTCTCTTTCTAAAGTAACGCAAATTTCACAGACACTCGTGGCACAACAGCATCCCCTTGAGGTTGAACCCCCCCGGGGCGTTCTTGACCCATGACAAGTGTGGAATGTGTCACCTTTTGCAGTTAGCTTGTACTGGAGAAAAAAGTTACTGATCTTGGGTGCAATTGTCCTTCCGTCGCGCGGCCTCGAGCCGTGTCTAAGGGTTTACCTTCGTGTGCCCGTATGAGGATGGTTGCAATGATCATTAATACATTTCAAACGTTTGTAGGTAAGTAAATAAATTTGGCTAGCGTATACATTGTGTGCGTCTACAAAGTCATTGCTTGGAGTAAGCTCTAAAGCCCGAGTTGAAGCCTAATAGCTCGTTGATGCCTCTGATCCAGTCGTTCTCAGCCTTGGCAACGCAGAATATGCCTGGGTGACGGATCGGCTTCGAAGTGTCGCTCTGGAGTAGTACTGGTGGCACCTGCGTGCCGTTTATGTAAATAGTACCGACTTCGTTGACCACGTGGATCTCGTCGCCTGGATGAAGATCACGCTGTGGTATACCGTCAATGGAGAGTTTTAGCACTTGGGCCCCGGGTCCTTGTGATGGCTTTCTCCCAATAACGACTTTTATGTGGCTAGAGCACGGGAGTATAACCGGGCGGAAAGATAGCGATCGAGGACATATAGGCGTCAAAAGTATGGAAGGTACAAGAGGAGAAACAATGCTCCCCCCTGCCGACAAGGAGTAAGCTGTAGAGCCCGTAGGTGTTGCAATTACCACACCATCTGCAACCGTAGTCGTTAAGTATTCGTTACCAACAAACACCTCCATCTGTGCTAGATGGGGAGAATTACCCCTGTGAATAAATATATCGTTCATAGAGTACATCCGACGGGACATCTCGACCTGGCCATTGCGCACCAAATGACATAGGAGGCGAGGACGGTTTAGGCATTTGGCTCGTGAATGCAGGATGTTTTCAAAAACCTCTTTAAACTCCTTGAAATCAAATGGAAGCAAAAACCCAAGCGTACCTAACGAAAAGGCCAACACTGGAGGTACCTGCAGGTGTGAAAACATGGAAACAGCGTGTAGGATTGTTCCATCGCCGCCTAAGGAGACTAAAAGGTCCGTTTTCTCGACAATTTCGCTATCCTGCCCTACATACAAAACATGTGGCTGGTCTGGGCAACATTTTGGATTCGACTTAAATTCATGCTTGATCTCTTCCGCAACATGAGGCTGTACTATCACATTTATCTCTGGGTAGGAGTCGTGCATATGAGTAATGAACTCAACCATTGCATCCTTAGTTTTCTTTGTAACAGGTTTCTTTGTCACAAAGACATTTTGCAAAGGCTTGTGCCATATTAGTGAATGTAATTTCGAGTTGGGGAATGATATGTAGTCTGCCATAACTGCCGGTCGCAACGTAGACACTTGTTTGAACTGTACATGCTCACTGCAATACCTAGCTTGCACCACCCAAATACGGGGGCTTTTTGCTCTCGCTAGACCTGTTTTTACAAACTCCAACATCATCTGGTACACCTTTATGGACGAGCGTCTGATCTTGAGTTTCAATATTAGCTTTATCAGCTGCAAGTATTATTTGCTAGTCATATAAACAGTCACTTTGCCGATGACTATTACCTGAAAAATTTTCTGGCTTTATAGCTTTGAATATCTATCACAAATTAATACAGACTTTTGGTATATGCGATTTTCCTTTCTATAGCTCCAGGAAACCTGCTGCTAAGTAGTTAGTCTCTTCCAATGCCTTCTAAATGCAATACTTCTGGCCCTTTGCGTGGTTTTAATTGAGTATATATTCGCTATATTATAGCAGAGGGATTATTTAGCGGAAAACGGTCGGGCTTGTCGTGACTGCGAGAATATTGTTACTACACAGCCTAATTAATAGGAATTACTAAATGTTGAGACCTACATACTAAAAGGTACTTCCTTCCTGTGGTTGAGCTAGCTTCTTGTTGGCTGGAGAAGCCATCTCCTTCCGTAGTTCCACTAGCAAAGTTTCCATAGTGTAAGTACGTTTCCAATCGCGTAGTGTATGAAATTTGTCAGGTCTAACTTCACCGGTGGTTTGATCCACGCATGGAAGATTGATTTTTGATATGAATCTAATAGATGGGGGTTCCTCAGGGTACTCGTCACCGCATTTGATAACTACCGAGTATATTCTGTTTTCGTGGCTACTGTGTGGCGGACCAAGGATAGTTCCATTCCAAGTAGTCATTGTAATATCGTCCCCGTCTGCTAAACCATAGCTACAGGATTCAGGACCCAGGCCTTTCTCTCCCTTTTCTAGTTCTTCTAATAAACGGAAGCTCCTTGGACTATATAGAGGGGTGTTAGTCAGATTGAGATTTATAAACGGAAGTAGAGCGTGAGAACATACATTTTAGACATAGTTCAAATATGCAGCAGTGTAAGTATCTAATCAAACGCAGCGATTGCTTTATGCTGTGGAATTATTCTTTGGGATCCTTTCAAAGAGTTAGTGGCGGTCGATATATGGAGTCGGAAGTGGTCGTCTTTTTTTGTATAAGCAAGTCGAAGTTTTGAAAGTTACGAGCCAAGACAGCATATCAGAAACAAAGCTGTCGGGAGTGTAACATGGACCATAGTGGCGATTCATCTTCCTTCATAGAGGAGCCTGCTTCTCCAGATGCAAGAGCTAAAGAATTGGAGCGACAAGTGTTGGCGCTGCAATACAAGCTTAATACGGAACAGAACGATTCAGAGTTACTAAAACTATCATTGGAGAAAGAAGCAGCTAGTTATAATGCTAAATACAAGCAATGCATGCGCGATTTAGACAAGGCTTTAAGTGATACAAAATATCTCTACGAACAGAATGCAATACTTAAGAAGAAGCTTGCTGAAGAAAGGTCCAATGATAAAGACAAAGATGCTATAAAGAAGCTGGAAGAGCAAGTGGGGACATTGAAGTACGAGCTAGCCATGAAGGAACAAGAGCTTCAAACCGTATCTTCCGATCGTACGTCTCTGTCAAGCCTGTATGAAAGTAAGATCCAAAATTTGAATTTGGAGTTACAAGGGAATAAGAGTCTTCTCTCAAAGTATGAGGTGGAGATTGAGAGGCAAGCCGCTCAAATACGTAAACTCACTCAGGAATCTGCGGAGAAAGAAGATGAAATTTCTGTTCTTAAAGCTGCAAAAGTTGTGATGGCCCACCATAATTACAGTACAGAGGAACTGCAGGAGCTAACAATACTGAATAAGACGTTGCAGGAGCAATCCTCACTGTCGAAGGAGCTAGAGAAGGCCAACCTTGAGCAGGCGAATGAGTTGAAAAGGTTAAGACAAAGAAATGAGTCTTTTCAATTCCTAAAGCATGAAAACTCAAAACTGCAGCTGAAGGTGGAGCAGATGGCCACCTTGGAACAGAGGATAGAAGACCTGCAACTAGAAAATCTGCAACTTCAGGAGAAACTCGCAAATTGGGAACTTTATTCCACCGATGATAGTTCTCCACAAGACGTAATCCGGGAGCTGCAGCTTTTGAAGAAGGAAAGGCTGGGGCTTGCAGACGAGGTGAGTAAACTTCAAATAGACCTTAACAAGATTAGAATCTTGAATGACGAACTGGCCTTAGAGAGAAACCAACTTTTGGACCTTAACAAAAAATATGAAACTAGCATTCTGAACCTGAAGAAACTCAACTATGAAATTGAGCAGCAGAAGCTTCTGTCCTTTGAGGAATGCAAGCTATTGAGGCGGCAGTTAGATGAATTGACAGAAATAGACCCAGAACAAGCTCATGATGGGCAAAAAGACATCCAGTTATTGGTGAGTAACTACAAATCCCAGACTGAAGACCTCACTAATGAGCTGCGCAAGCTTAACGAAGAAATCTTGAAGCAGAATGAGGACGATGAGCATCACGCTAGGAAGAAACGCAAGACAAGCGATGATTTGGCTTTAAACTATTCACAACGGTTGAATGAACTGCACTTAAAAAACAAAGAACTAGAACGTAAGTTAGCAGCTAGTGTCGAGAACGTACATCTCCTGGAGGACAAAATTTCCAAACTACAATCATTGAATGAAAAGAAAATACGTATATTACAGTTACGCAACAACCCTCTGCTTAAGGACCAATTTATTAAGAGGAAACAACTCAATTTGTTGCAGGAAGAAAACAATGTACTATTAAATGAGAGGAAAGGGCAGAGTGATTTTGAGGCTATTCCAAGAGCGGTGTATGAGAGATTGCAATTTGACATCCAACAGCTGGAGAATGAACTTTTTTCTGTCAACAAGAGAACTACGCGACTGAAGGAGATGTTCAATCGTAAGTCTTTAGAGTTCATTGATGCGGTCAACTCGCTCTTGGGCTTCAAACTCGAATTTCAAGTAGGTGGGAAGGTAAAGATGATACCATGCTACAGACCAGATAAGTACCTCATAGCAGACCTACAAACGAACACACTGAAGTCTAATCTAGACAAAATTATCCCAGATTGGGATAGCATGCTGCAGGAATACGTATATAGTAAACATCAGCTACCTTCATTTCTTGCTAAGATAATGTTACTACTAGCTGGTTTGTCTGAAAAATAATTCTACTTAACGCGTACATTTCTGTTTGTATATTTTTTAGTCTATATGGAAATTCAGGGTTGAAGAAGGAGTGTCCCCACTACTAGAATAATCCTTGATGAGCGTTACATAGCATGGCAGGCGACCAGCACAATAACCTCGTATCGAGCAATTCTATAATTCATGCAAAGGTTATCCTCCTTTCCATGCTGCTAGCTGGTGGCGCCTTTGCCTCTTACAACTTTTATAATAGGCATCTAAGACAGTATAAGAGTGCACGCGACATACCCAAGGAGCTCTTTAGAAGAGGTTATCTCTTTGGAAAAGTAACTGCAGTTGGAGATGGCGATAATTTTCACTTCTTCCATATGCCAGGTGGGATTCTAGGAGGTTGGAATTGGTTTAGAATGGCACCTACATTGACAAAGACGTCTGAATGGGAAAGTCTGCAGTCGAGCGAAGCACAGAATGGTAGCTGGATAGCTAAGGTGATTAACAGCTTCTTCGGAAACCGAGAAAAGACAAGGTTTAGGGAACTTGCCGTTCCTTATAAGAATAGGCGGAACCTACCTACAATATCTATTAGGCTATGTGGCGTAGACGCACCAGAACTTGGCCATTTTGGAAAAACCCCGCAGCCTTTTGCAGAAGAGGCCTTAATCTGGCTACGTTATACATTGCTAGGAAAATATGTTTGGGTAAAGCCTTTATCTGTTGACCAGTATGGGCGATGCGTTGCGAAAGTGGAGTATTGGTCATGGTTTCAATGGAAAAACGTAAGCATTGAGCTTATAAAAGAAGGGCTATGTGTTGTTTATGAATCTAATTTTGGTGCAGAGTTTGATGGAGAGCGAGACCTCTACATAAATGAGCAAAAGGTTGCTAAAAAGGCGAAACGAGGAATTTGGAGCTTACGAAAGCTTGAGACACCTGGTACATATAAGCGTAAGCATAAGTAATCGTTAGGAATACAAAGCAGCCCCTGTAAGATCTGTATATATATTCAACATTTTACATACACGCCGTGCCTCTTCTCATGTTCTCTCTGCTCAAACATGACTTGCACTCCAACAAATAAAGCTGAACTAGCACATAAGGAAAATAATAATCCTTCCCCAGTACTAAACAAATCCCCAAGCAATTTGACTGTGCCGTCATATCCAAGGCAAAAACCAAATAAGTTGGCGATAATCATTGTCCATATATTAATAACCCCTCCTATAGCACACAAATGCCTGTACCAGGACCTCTTAGAATACTTCATAAAATACTTTGTAGCTACAATTTCTGGTAAGAGAAATAGTACAATCATCCAGCCCCAAAATAGTAATTTTAACTCGATATCATGCCAAATAGCAACAAATGAAAATACAGTAAGTGAGGTCAAGATCCTATTAGAGGACCCCCCTAGTGGGATGTAAATATAGTGTATAACCCATTTGTTGTATGATCTATGCCAGGCTCTCCAGAACGCCAAAGAGCTATAATTGTTATCCACGCATCTAATCATATTTTCAGGAGGATCCATACCATCCATTAAGGCCCATAGTCTGAACATCCTCCAAGGTATCAATAACTTAAGCCATATAATGTTTAAATTGAAAAATCCAATCATAGAAGTCTGGAAAGGTGTATTACCCTCCCAGGCCCTTGCTTTGGAAGCCGCCACCACGTATAGGAAGTGTAGAATAAGCTCCATCAGGAACACACAACAGGAAAAGTTGATTGCATAAAAGAAGATACGTTTGGCATTGATTGAAGGGAGTGTATAGCGTGATTGGTATAGGTAATCATTAAAAGTAAGTATAGGTCCCGCAATAAAGAGAGGAGTATACGTAACATATGCCAAGTAGTTTTTAATATTATAGTCCTTAATATTGTGAGGGGCATTGAGACGGGAACTTTCATTTGTCCAATCGGACAAAAGAATACTATGCTGTTTAGTTTCCTCCGGCATGGAGTGCTTGTCTTGTTTTAAGTCAGCTGCATCGTGATATAGCGTTGGTGTCTCCTTTTGTTTACTATTCAAAGATTCCCACCTACTCAAATAATCAAGGTTAAATGAAAGAAGACGTAATAATGTGAAATTGTAGAACACATCCCACCTCTCAATAATCCCCCTATAAGAGGAGTCCAAGAAAGAGGCTACTGATAAAACATCACCAAAGGGATATAACCGATACTTATCATTGAAAAACAACGTTCCCACTCCATATGTCCATAGCAACGTTCTTGCAAGCAGACCGTGACGTTTAAATATCCTTATTATCGCAAACATTGAAAATAGGTGAACCAATACCCGTAGAGAATTAACTCCATGCGCAGCAAAGATAAAAACAAGGCCAAAATAAAAGTCAAATGCTACTTTCTCGATGGAGAACAGACGGAGCGCAGCCTTTTTAATTGAGATATGGCCAAACATTAAAATTAAGAGTAAGAAGAACTTACTCCGAAAAAACCTGTACTGGCTATCGCTGTTGTCAACTTTTCGACCAAATAACCAACCATCATCCAATGCGTTGACATATCTATAATAGTTTGGATTGGATTCACTAGTAGCTTGAAAGGCTGCATTGAACATAAGAGGAACAACTATCGCAAAAACCAGATAGTAAAATCTAAATTCCCACGTATTCCATCTTGACTTACCGGCATCCATAACAATCTTTTGCCTCTTTTTGAGATCCCTGGGAGCTTTTAATCTAAAGTCAACATTGCCTAATCCAAAGATCTCGCTAATCCAATTTCTGGGAAAGCACTTTAAAATGCCTGACATCCCAACGAACTAGACTTTTAGGACGATGGAACAGTTACCAGAAACTTACTTCAGTTCAACCCTTTATGTTGTAGACACCAAAGTTATGTACTTTCTAAAAACGCAAATAAGTGTAACCTCGTGACTTTGTATCTTCAGTATAGTACCATACTGACGAACGGTTTACATAGCGAGCGCAAGTGGTTTAGTGGTAAAATCCAACGTTGCCATCGTTGGGCCCCCGGTTCGATTCCGGGCTTGCGCATTTTTTGCTTTGACATCAATTTTAAATATAAAATAGTTTTTTAGTGATCTGGTTGGATTGATAGTCGGTAAACAACTCACCTTACCCACTGAAATCATTTCCAGCGTGATCTTTTCCGTTAAGAATATCTACACTTTACCGGTTAGCTAATACATTAGCTGTAAGTTTTTCTAACTTCAAGAAGATATTATCTAACCAGTGTGTAGTGTTAGGATACCAATATATTGATAATAACTAAAATGGGCTTTTGGAACTCAAAAACAAGTATTGAGGACACCTACTCATATTCTTCTCGTCCCACCTTTGTTGTGGAGCCCTGGACCGTCTATACCGGTAGAGTACGTTCTTCCACTTCCTCTTCTTCTCAGCTAGTATCGGTATTTGTGTTTGACAAAAAGGACTTCGAGAACTCACTTGTCAAGTCTGGTGTTCTACAATCTAAAAGTTTGGCAAGAGACAGGCAGTTTATTAATGATGCTTACGATACATTGCGGTGCCAAGTAAACAACTTGGCAAAACTAAAACACCCTGCAATTTTAAATGTGTTAGAGCCTCTTAAGGAACACACCAAATGCTTTAAATTTGTAACGGAACATGTTACAGGCAGCTTGGCGACAGTATACGAGGGGAAAGAAACAGATGATGAATTGATCACCAATGAAGTAAATGATGTGTTAACCCAGAGAGGTATTTTGCAGATAGCACAGGCATTGGATTTTTTACACAATAAGACCAATAGTGTCTTACTAGATATCCAACCTCAGTCAGTTCTTGTCACAGACAACTTTGACTGGAAGATATTTGGATTAGGTCATCTGATAAAGCTTCCTGCTTCCACAAATTCGGCAGATTTCATGATGCCCCAATTCGACCCCAAAGCGCCACCATTCATGCTTCCAGACTTTAAATACACGGCCCCAGAGGTACTTTTGGATGATGTTGTTTCTCCCAAAAGTGACTACTATTCCTTGGGACAATTGGTCTATTTCCTTTACTATGGTAAGAGCATTATGAACTGCACGAAAACGGTTGGCAATTACACAGGTGAAATTAATAGATTTCAAAATAAAATTGGGCATATGACTTGGGATACTTTTTTTAGCCGTCTCCCACCAACCTTAAGGCGAGAAATGCCAAGGCTAATGCATCGCGACCTGTTTTCTAGATATGATAATATCACTGAGTTTATTGATAGCCCTTTCTTCCAAGATCCCTTAGTGAAAACCATGCTATTCGTTAATGATTTAGCGGCAAAGACAGAGGAAGAGGAAGTCATTTTCTTCCAAGGCTTACCAGACCTTCTACAGCAGTTCCCCATTCAGCTACTACAAAAGAAGTTTTTACCTGCCTTTTTGCATCTTCTCGATCGTTCCTGTACTACACCAAAAGTTAACGCACAGCTTGTCAGTGGCTGCTTAAACAACATCATCCTCATTGGAGAATCATTATCACAATTATCATTCAATGAGAAGATTACGCCGCTGATACTTTCCAAAGATAATTTTGAAGTTCTCCTACGAAATGCTACATCCTGTTTGATAGAACATTTAGAGATTTTAAGCGAAAAATTGAAGCAAGAAGCGTTCGTAGAGAAATTGCTAAAGCCACTTCATTTATATGTCCTCAAGCTTAGCGGTGAAAATGGTGTTCCTTTACAGGAAGAGCTTTTAGCTAAGCTGAAGTTCACCTTGGAGCTTCTAGATTTCCCGTCTGTTAAGCACTTTTTATTCCCACTTATATCTGCACTGTTCGTTAAGACAACTAGTCTGATCATTAAGATAGCATGCATCAATACTTTCCAAGAAATGGTAGCGCTCAAATCTGTTGATAAGTACATTGTTATGGATGAGCTTTTGCCGTTACTCAAGTCCATGAAAACACGCGACAATCGTGTTTTGATGAAACTAGTAGGGTTTTTTAGGATTCTACCAGAATTTTTGCAGGATGATCTGACCATGGTTCAGCATATATTGCCTTTAATGTGGATGTATTCTATGTCAGCAACTTTGCTACCCGAACAATACTCCCAATTCATTGAAGTCCTTAACCAAATTTCTGAAAAGATACAACAGAACCATTTGATAGCACTCAAGAATTCCTCCACAAATGACTTGGCTAAGACCAACTTTGAAACCGTTATAGATAAAGCAGCTCCTCAAACATCTTCTCTATCCAACGGAAGCATTAATGATGGTATTCCAGTTTTACAACCTAGGAAAGCAGGACCTAAAAAGCATGTTACTATACAGGAAACGCCATCTCATAATTACTCTCAAGCATATGATAGCCCCTTACAAATGCATGCAACCAAGAAGACTACAGAACCCGTTACTGGAGTTCCAAAAGCATCCTCACAGTCAAATAAAACAATCAAACCTTTGCTGCTGACAAAGGGCTTGGTAGCAGAAAATAAACATTCAAGAAGTCAAACAAGAAATACATATTCAAATTCTCAAGATGAATTTAATGACTTCATGTCCTCCGAGCAGGCACCGGTTGCACTTGCAGAAGGTCTGAAAAGTGTCAATGTTAAGACTTCTATGAATGCAGCATCAAATCCTGTGCAATCTTTACCTCCAGGATACTCAATTTCCCTGTTACAGCCCAATAAACGCACAGCATGAAGTTTTTGCATCTTAACTGAGCCTTATGCGCCATTCGCACAACGGTTGTGTACTTACTTATATATAATGTAGTAGTAATAATACAATCTTCACTTTTTTTGTATATTTTCCCTGCCGATGTTTCCGACCAATAACGAAGGGCTGATTCTTGTTTTTTTTTTTACTAATGTCATTGCGACAAAAGTACTTGTAACGCTGTACAGCTTCTATAATCAAACAGAAGATAGATTTCCTGTCTCCTCCTTGTTGGACAAAATACTTGGGGAGCAGTAGTAAGTGGTTTATCTACTTGATCTTTGCAGTTGTGTGTGCGTGGTCATTGAATAAAATATCAATTCGTCGTTATCATCAAAGGTGAGATGCGGGCCGCTCTGAGAAATACTGTCACGAACAGGTTGTATATGACAACATTTCTAGTTGCATTTGCGAGTGTAGCTTTAGGATCAGTTCTACCATGCCCAGCTCACTCTTTAAGTACTGATAGTCCTTTGGAAAGGAGTGAGCTAGATGAGCAGGAACAAAAGAGAAGATTAGTACAGCGCGCCAAGGACTTTTGATCGGGTTATCGAAACAGGCTTGCATTCGCTGGGGCACGACTTACTACAGTCTATTTATTGGAACACAAACCTTATTTATTTTGGACAGCATTATTCTACGTGTAATTAGTCGAGGTTGGTTCACCAAAGGCATTTTCTGCTGGAATATCGGTTCACTTTCCAACGGTTTTTATGGTCCTGGGATCAAGATAATTAAAATTGCGAGGGCATAGCGGACTAGTAATTATTTGAATGCACTCCAACTTTATACATCCGTAATATTCATTAACTATATATGCAACATTTCCTGTTTAATATCATTTAGCAAAAATATATCAATTACGCTTCCCAAAAGGAACCGCCTGCTGACGATAACAAACCTTGATTTGAGCACGAGCTATTATTAGCTACTAATGACTAGAGGAATCTTATCAAGGACATTAAACTTCGTATCACTACCTCATCTTTGTAACTATAGTCTGTGCTACAACTAGTTCGTTAGTTGTGATGTGTGCTGTTTCGTTGCCACCTTCAAATCCTTCCTTTCTCTCTGCAACGTTTCTGTTGCANCCATCCACAACAAACCTAAAAGGCGATACACTTAGTGCCCTCACCATTCATCATTTCCAGGCTCGTGATGTCGGAGGATAACAATAAGCTACAAGCTATTATGGACGCCCTAAAGAAGAGCCAAGAGGTTGTTGAAGACAACTTGGATCCTAATGAAAATGAGCAGCCTGCGGGTGGTCACGAAGGTTTAGCTTCAAAGAGTGATAGCGAGAATGAAAGTGAGACTGGTGATTTTTATGCAGATTTGGATGATGCAGTTAAAAGCCAGGATTCTGAGAGATCAGCTGAAGAGAGTGAAGACCTAAAAGAAGATTATGATCCGTTGAAGGAGGACGAGGAGGAAGACGAAGTGAGTGGCGAGGAATCGAAGAAGAGTGAATACAGTGAAGAGGACCGTTCCGGCATGGAACAGATGGAGGAAACTGCTGATCTTACGCGAACTGAGATCACTGAAGATGAACATTCTTTTTCCGTGAATAGCTCAGAAGATTCGTTGAAGTCAGATATCGGAAAGGGTGATGTCATTCAAGAAGGGTTTGTAACCTCTGATAAAGAAGTAGTTGATCGTTTACTCGAAGAAAATGACGAGAAGGAAAACAATGATGATGATGACAAGAATTTAGGCCATGTTGACAACCAAGATTCTAATTCTCCACTTAGCTTCGACGAGGCTTCTAAGGTTCAAGATACAGATGTTTCCATTACGAAAGATCAATCTATAGCAGTAAAGGGTGACAATATCGATCATGATTTATTGCAAAGACAAGTGAATTACATTTTAGAAAGTGAAATGTTATCATTACCTGAATTTCAGGAGCTTTCTCCACAAGAAAAAGTTGTGGCAGTCGTGACGTTATTGAATTCCAATGCCGATACATCAATGCCAACAAAACCCACAAACTCTAACGTAACCGAAGCTGCTAGTAGAAGGAGGTTTCCTCCTCCAGATATGTCACAGTCTATGACGCCTGAAGAGAGACAGAGGTATGCTGAGTATCTACGGGGAGAAAATAGGATAACAGAAATTGAACATTTTCCACCTAAGTCTAGGTTATTTATTGGTAACTTGCCGCTGAAAAATGTTACTAAGGAGGATCTTTTCCGGATTTTTTCGCCATATGGTCATATCTTTCAAATCAACATAAAGAATGCATTCGGGTTCATTCAATATGACAACGCACAATCTGTAAGAGATGCGATTGAATGCGAATCTAACGAGACGAATTTTGGTAAAAAGTTGATTTTAGAAGTTTCCAGCTCCAACAGTAGGCCGCAATTTGACCATGGAGATCATGGCACCAACAGCAGTTCTACGTTTGTTACGTCTAGTAAACGTCCCTTTGATGAACAAGACGAGGAAGATGATATGTACAGTGATAATCATTACAAGAAAACTAAGAAGAGGATCCCTCAATGCATGATTTTGGTGAAAAGAACAGCTGACCGCTCCTACGCGAATGAAGTATTCAACAATTTCAGAAATGGCTCAGGTTTGGAAACCGATATGGTCTTCTTGAAGCCACGTATGGAACTCCGTAAGCTAATCAACGATGCTGCTTATGATGGCGTTTGGGGTGTGATTTTAGTGAACAAGACCAGAAATGTAGATATCCAAACATTCTACAAGGGGCCACAGGGCGAAACAAAGTTTGATGAGTACATTAGTGTGTCGTGTGAAGATTCGATCGCTATTTTTAATAACTTGAAAAGCACAAGAAATGGTGGGTCGATATCTCCCCCTATGCCGCAAAGGTCAAAAATCACTCAACAGCAAGCAAGACAACCACAACAAGCACCAGCACCAGCACCCCCTCCTCCTCAGCAACAGCAGCAGCAGTACTATGGTGGTTATGCGATACCTCCTCAGCAGAACCCTTACATGCCTAGGCAACAGCTTTATGGCACCATTCCTGCGGCTGCTCCTCCTCCACCCCCACCCCCTCAACCACAACAACAGTACGCTCCTCCTATGCAACCTTACGCTGGGTTTGCCCCACAGCAACTTCCAATTAGTGCACCTACTCATACTAATAGCCCCATGGACCAAACACAACTTCTCGCTGCTATCCAACACTTACCCCAGAATGTCATCTCAAGCTTGTTGTCTATTGCCCAGCAGCAGCCAAACCAGCAACAACAGCAACAACAAGTTCTAGGCTTGCTTCAGCAACTTCAGAGTAACCCACAGACGCAGCAAGCAGCACAGCAGCTAGGAAACATGACGAACCCGTATGTCACATACGCCGCTCCACCTACTCAAGCGCCAGGTGTCATGGCAGGCTCTCCTCCACCCCAGCCAGCGCAAACACAATCACAGATGCCGCAACCACCACAACAGCAAAAACATTCTGTATCTCAAAGTCAGTCAAATCAAACTGGTAGTAACGTGCAGAGTCTCTTGGACAGTCTTGCTCAGTTGCAAAAATGAATTGTCATATACTTCTAATTCCTTCATCTTTTTTCAGCGCGATGCGAAATAAACTTGTATGCGTTCTCTCCTAAAGTTTTTCAGACATAGTGTTTCTACAACATTTTATGATCAACTCAAAGCTTCTTCCTTATCGATCTTATTTGTAGGTTAGGTTTATTATGCCTTTAATTTCAGGGCACCCCGCTATTGGTATATTAAGGCGTTTGTATTTTTTATCCTTTCGTGGGGAATGGAATTATTCAATCTTGTACTTACTATTTCTTAATCTGTCTACATTTGAAGTGGTATAATGCTTCCCTCTTGGAGCATCTAATCGCTTCGCTATCTTAAGCACCTCTAACTAATATCTGTTAGGAGATAAGTACGAGTCATGGCTTTCATCTTTGGGTGTATGGGTTTAATACATTACTTAATCGCCTTTTTGGAAAGGGAGTATCAACTATTGCCTCGAGGCAGTGGAGGGCAACTAACATCTTATATAGAATGCTATCTCAAAGTATCAGCCACTATCAATTCCAATCGTCTAGGATTAGCAGTGGAATATGAGTCTAACGTTTGAGACCAAGCAGGTGCATATTAATGGAAGTAGAACAAGCATAATCTTGCAGAATGAGAATGGGCCGTGCGCACTTATAGCGCTTTCGAATGTGCTCTTGCTTTCTCCCAAGCATTCAAACCAAGTATCAGAACTACAAAGCCTTGTTCAGAACCCCACAGTGAGCTTGCAAGACCTAGTGACCTCCCTCGCCAATATTGCAGTTCGTAATGGCGACGCAACGCATGCTGACACGGATCAACTTTTGAAGTTGTTGCCGCAGTTACACACTGGATTACTGGTTAATCCGGCATTCAATGGTTCCTTTCGTGATGCTCCAGAGATGGCTCTTTTTCGCTTATTTCAGGTTAGCCTAGTTCACGGCTGGTTGGTGGACCCTCAGCAATATCCACAATGTTACGAAAGACTCTCCCGCTATTCTTATGATGATGCGCAGAAGCTACTGGTTCAGGCGTATGAGCTTCGACAGAGGGAAGATCAGTCTGAGAAGGATAAAGAGATAATAATGGATGCTGACTACTTGCGGTCTTTTCTTGCAAGGAGTGCGACCCAGTTGACGAACTATGGTCTGGAACATTTAAACCAATTAATAATTGAAGGCTCATATGCTGTGTTTTTCCGTAACGACCACTTTGCTACTCTATACAAACGTAACGGGGAACTGTTCACACTTGTTACTGATCTTGGTTACAAATATCGTGCTGACATTGTCTGGCAATCGCTAAACCATGTAAATGGAACAGGAGATACATTCTACACTGGTGATGTAATTCCCACACCTCTAGACCGTCTTGATGATGATGGTTTATCTCCTGACCCGAAATCAGCTCCTCTGAACCCTTTTGCTGCAGATGCCGACTCTTCCAGTGACATTGTTATCCCGCCCGATTCTGCCTTCATGACAGATGAAGAACTTGCAAGGCGCTTACAAGAGGAAGAGGATAGTCGGATGGCTAGAATTGCACAGGGCAGCTATCCCGCTCGTATTGGTCGCCAGAGACGCAAGAATACAAGGCAGAAGGAAGCTGTAGACGAAAAGCTGGGTTCTTCCAGCGGTCAAAGAAAGAAAAAGAAGAAGAAGCTCTTTAAGATGTGTATCGTTATGTAGGCCACTTCTGGTCTCTTGGAGGATCAAGATGGCTTGTTTAGTTCCATTCTTAACCTGTTTATAATGGCAGCTTCAGACTTAAGAGTGTTATATCGCTCCTGACGGTTTCCTGAGATTCACGAAGGCGGAAGTCCCAAATGGGGAACCCCGCCCTTTCTATATATGATATTATAATAAGAGGGAGTTGTATACTTACTATTAACAACAAGTCGTGTTTACGGCTTATTTAGAGCTTCACCGTTGAGAAGTTTAGTAGGAAAGTTGTTTTGGGGCTACAGAAGCTCAGATACCGGTTTAATTATCATAACTTGTGATTTGTGACAGCGGCTATTAGATACAGTGACTATGGCAATCGGTTATTCAAAAAGACATGAAACAAGGCGTATCCATTTCAATATTAATAGCGGTTTAGCGGAAATTATTGGTCGTGCTAGTGCTAAAGACAAGAACAGGGAAGCCTCTGTCCATAATCTGTACTTTCAAGAGAAAAGCCTGAGTAAGCGTCATGCTGTTCTGAATGTAAAGAAGTTTGGCTCGATAGAAGGCTATGAGGAAGACGACTATGATAAGATCTACGAGAATATCCGTATATATGTAGAAGATCTCGACAGTACTCATGGTATTGTTGATCTACAAAGTAACGTCAAGGAAATGTCAAATATAATAGATATAAAGAATGGGGAGAGGTTCGGAGTTGTGTTCATGCCGCAGCCAATAACCTGCCAGCAGACAAGAGGGGCAAGGTTAAAGTTCCAAGTAAATGTTGCTCCTTTGCATGGGGATATATGGGAGTTAGTCGTAAGGGATGTTACCTATGATGACTCCCCGTGTACAACCAAGGGAGGAGCAGTTGAGGAGTATGGGAGATCCTCAACCCATGTCCTAGCAGATTCATGTTCAGACTGGAACAGCAGTGAACGCTGGTATGATGAGAAAGTATATGGTACTTTAGGTGACTCCACAGATAGTTCAAAATTGTCGGGAGGTGAAAATAGTATCCTAGAATCAAAGTATGATTTACTCCTTGAGAACGAAAGTACTGAAGAAAACAATAGTCGCAGCTTAGCAAGCGACAGGAATGTGGGGAGAGCGGGTGATTACCTGGGGACTAGCATTACTTCTATTGAGAAGGAAGGTCTGGAAATTGTAGATTCTTTTATGGAAAAGGATGACTCCTATGAATTACTATCCAGCAAGACTGTAACTTGTCAAAACACAGGACCTTCTATTTGGGAAAAAAAACCCATCCTGGTTAGCACTGTTGTGGGCTCTGTAGTGGGGTTTGTTGTGGGTTTTGTTGTTGGCGCAGCCACTCTGGAGTAACGCCATATGCATTTTGCAACTTGGGTAAAAGTTTGAAGAGGAGAGGAGTAGCTGAACAACCATTTTAGATACGCTGCATCGCGGTCTATAATACAAAATAATTTACTTGTCCCCCAATGATACGCAATATCCCAGAATACCTTTTGTTGTGCATTCAAACATCTCGTAATACCAGATCTTTTAATAGAGAGGTTCTTGTTTTTTGTTCTTTCTGTTCCTGCTCGCACCAGGTCTTGTCTGAAACATCATTGAAACAATGAAAGAACAGACACACAACACACACATATATACCTATATATATGTAGGTATATATATATATATGTATGTATATATATATATATATATATATATATATTTCTTGCAAATTTACAGAACCTGGTTCTTTCAACGTCAAGAACCATATAGTTACAATGAATTCACCGCTATCTTCGATAGAAAAGTTGCCAGATTTGCCAAAAAAGGAAGTAGCTAATGTTGATGCAGAGTCTACACTAGTTTGCATAACCCAAGACAATTCGACCAAGACTCTCGAATCCAAGTCACCTAATTCCCTAGATACCGGGAAGCAGTTGGGTTTATATACCTTCGAATCTTTTCCAAAAGAACGCACCAGTGTAACTAAGACGTCTAGAAATAGGAAGTCGCACAGGAAGACTAAAAGGAAGGCAAGAAAAACTAAAAAGGCTCGATCCTCAGCAGTTCAAAGTGACCGTCTGTTTCCGGGCATGGTGATAGGTTCATTTATAGGTGCCGCTATCACTGAGTTTGTGCTAGAAAGAATAAGATGAAAAATGCTGTCTATAATATAAGTGCATATGCGAATAAAAACTAAGCCTGCCCAAAGAATGGATACTTACCGTGTTGTAGAGTTTTTCGGCCTACCGAAGGGGACTCCTCGAGAGTGCGCAGACCTTTGATTATTGTGGCCATTCCTTCCATTATTTGGCCTGTTTTGTCGCCCAAATAGTACTTGTTTCTCCTTCTCTGTCAGAGTATATTCAAGAAGCCCTGCATCACCAATCTCTCTAATAAATTCCAGAAGCTTACTGTTTTCCTTAGCCATGGTCCTCTGTACTAGACCTATTGTCAGCTTGGGGTTAGGATTGAACCTATTGACTTGCTGCTGGATACTGCTAATGAACTTCTTTTCCTTTCTAGCTTCCACTAGAGGACTTTGGCGAATATCCTTGTCATCTATGTTAAGTTCCTTCCTATGCTGTTCTTTATTATTAGATATCTTTACCAACCACATTTTCCTTCTTTCTTCCCTCCACTTCTTTATATCCTCGTCCGTAGTTAAACGTATAGAAGTTCCCGCAATAGATATCTCAGACAATGCATCCTCCTCCTCCTCATCGTCATCATCATCATCATCATCATCATCATCATCATCATCATCATCATCATCATCATCATCATCATCATCATCAGATTCTGACTCTGATTCGGAGGTAGAATCTTCTGAACTTTCCTGACTGGATATATTGTTATCCTTAACTTTGGTAGAATGAGGTCGCTTCAATGTTGGTCCTTGAACGTCAACTTCTTGTGTTTCAGGCGCATCTCGTTTTGTATTTCGTCTATAGCTAAAACCTTTTTTGGTATCAGTGGCTCCTGGGGCAATCGCAGTCGCATGGTAGGTCTGAGAAGCTGAGAACTGATGTATGCCATAGTCTCCAGCTCTTGTACTTTCGCTATAGCTATATGGTTGTGGTACTTGGTAATATGGGTAGTTATATTGCTGTGTATGTTGTTGCCATTGACCATTATAGTTAGCTTGCCCAATCGGATACAAATATCCGGGTGCATAATCTCTACCATTTCCATGGTCATAATATGAGGAATACGACTGCTGTGGCTGTTGTGGTGGTCCAGGAGATGAACTGGCGTGCGTCCGGTCGACATATGGAACATCCAACGTACCCGATGAGGTAGGCTTCGGCAAGTTGCGCTGCTCACCGCCGGAGTTAGCGTTGTTGTAGGGATGCATGATTGATTCTCAGCAGGCTTATGGATCGGTTAAAGTGCTCAACTGACAACCACTAAGAAACTCAACCTATTACAAACAGTATGCAAGATGAGCATCATGTAGAGTAGAAAGAAAAGAAAGGCCAAAAACTGTTACCCGTCAGTTGTCACGTGATCTGGTTTCTAATTCTTGATAGGAGTGGAGACCCCTTTATTGTTTGTTACTAACCAGCAGTATTCGGTACAATCAGTCGAAGTCTCATAAGTTTACTGCGTAGCGTTATAACAACTTGCTGATCTATTAAAGTGAAGACTTCGGTATTAGGAGGTAGTTTTCATCCCAGGCAAAGATTATAGAAGATTTCAGATTTCAAAATCGATGACACAACAAGTACAAAGAACAGTCGCTAAATCGTTTATTAGCAACTACATTAATAAGGAAACTTTGAAATATGTTTTCACCACTCACTTCTGGGGACCTGTGTCGAACTTTGGTATTCCAATTGCTGCTTTGTATGACTTGAAAAAGGACCCCGAGTTAATTTCTGGTCCAATGACAAGTGCATTGATAGTCTATTCAGCAGTGTTTATGCGCTATGCCTTAGCGGTGACTCCAAAGAACTTTTTGTTGTTTGGTTGTCATGTAATCAATGAAACAGCTCAATTGGCTCAAGAGTTCCGCTGGTTGCAATACAATTACTGGGGAGGTAAGGAAAAGTCCTTGAAAGCAGGAGAGGAAGGTGGGAGCGGACCAAAAAAGTCAAACTGATATAATCCCACTCTATTAAAAGATATTTGCACTTTTTGCACTTAGTAAATGGGTACGAATTACATATTCTTTATAGTAGATTTATTCTTCCACTTATAAGGTGGTAGAATGTCTCAGTCAAATAAACCTTTTGGTTGACTAGGTTGGGTAGGGCCCAGCCCTGTGTCCTGTGATTGTTCATGACTGCCTTCATGATAACTGTACTCTGTACGACCATCGGCAATTTTCCTCATCTTCAATTGTTGCAAATGATTATGCTTTTCCCTTTTAATTATTGTGGCTAGGTCCTCAGTAGTATGCGCGTTCTTTAGCTGATCATCGCCCCATGTTATTGTAGTGCCCATCCTCCTAACTTCAGAATTGCTAAATATATGCGGTTTCTCCTCTAAGGAGCTCTGGAATATGGGTGTATTGTAGTCATGGTTCTCATCAGCTGTTGATGATGGTCTTGGGGAATGCATTTTCCGATAGCGCTGCCCACTTTCATCGTTTCGATCTACATCAGTGACAAAAAGTTCCCTCTTGCAAGCATTGCTATGGATTTCAAATGGCAGCTCGTGTCGTTCTGCTGTTAATGTAGAAGGGGCGTATTTTTTTGGCGATACCATTAGCGGTTGGACAACAACGTTTTGTTGTAGTGCATTCCTATCCACTGATTCGGTGATCTGGTAGAGCGAAAGTTTCACATCACTCCTGTCTATTTCAAAAAGTATTGGATCGCCTGGTAAGCAAAACCATGAATTTACAATGCAACTAGACTTCCAGGCTTGATTAATACCAAAAAAATTCTTGAAATCCTTCAGTTTAAATGCTATTTGTTTAGAAGGAAGGTATTTTACTCTTGGTTTCTGATCGCCTGCAGTGCTAAATATGCAGTAATGCTCCAGATCTCGTATGTCCACGGAGTTACTCATGCTGATCGCCTGCTTTAGAACATCTTGGCTTTTCATATTATACACCCCTCTTGTAAAAGCTGTAATTACCATTTTATTCATATCCATATCCAACTTAACTTCCTCAGTAATAGTGGTGCAAGCGTCAATAAAGTTCTTCCATATTACTCCGTCCATACTAATAAAGTTAATCTCGTGTTCGGGCAGTAGCACTTTTGGCCTATCTATATCCATTATCCCTCGATTAAACATCGCCTTATCTAACTGCTGCCTGACAGCCACGAAAAAGTTCAATAGACGGGGATCTAAAGATCCATTCGCCTGGGAACCAGCATTTACTGCGTAGATATCCAGGAACTTCTTCTTGTACTTCAGGTCTATGACGATGGGATCATATTTTGCCGGGATAAAGACAGGGTTAAATTCCTTGGTTATAAGTGACTCAGTATGGACCCGTACTTGTAGCCTATTAACCATTGACTCAGGGCATACCGCTGCATTATTTATTATTAGGGTGAATTCCTTTATATTATCACCGTCAGGCTTACGCGACAGTAATGATAAATGGCGCCCATTTATTTGGAATGAAAAGAACTTATGAAATTTACCATGAAGATCCTCAACTTCTTGTACTCCTTCATCGCCAAAAACTATTTCATTAGGCTGGAAATAGAACTCCCCAAAGAACTCAGAGTTGAAGCTTACTTGGCACATCGTGGTGTCAGCGGAATTCATAGCCCACATCAAAAGTTCTGAAGGTGTAATAGTGATGTTTATATCCTGATTAATGTTTGAAATGGTCTGTACAACACGCGACCATATGCCCTGTGACTCTGGGGTAGTCATAACAGCTTTGAACGACATTTTGCAGTTGCTGAAGCGTTGTTTACAGGGGCTGAAGTCCATCGATCATGAATCAGCGCTAAAACTGTATTTGATATTTTGATGTTCGTAGAAAGAGATTGGATAAATGTACCAGGTAGCACATAAGTATATATATCTACTGACAGAGTGAAATCCAGTATACAATATATTAAACGTAAGCTTGTTTTTAGACATTTTAGTTCTCTAGGATATTTGGGGAGACTTCCACGGCCGCTGTATTATTGCCTGAATTGTGGGATTTAGACTTGGACTTCTTCTTTTTTTTGCTATTGGATGGGTCCTTATTCTTTGAGTGCTTCTTCTTCTTTTTAATAACCACTACTTCTTCTGATAATGCATCATTGTACTCATCAGCAATATGTTGCTTAGAAAATTTTGCCCTTAGTTTCTGCAAATCTACATCTTCGTTGTCTTCATCCTTATAGCTATCGGGTTTACTGAAGTCAAACGAGCCTAATTTATTCTTTGTTTGAAGGGCGATTCTATTCCGCATTGAAGAGGAGATACTCTGTCTATCAGTAGCTTCAAGTTCGGTTTCATGCCGGGGTGTATCAGCAACGATAATAACGTCGGATATAACCCTTACCTTTGTCTTCTTCTTTCTAGATTTGGACCTACCGTTGTTTTCGCTATCAGCTGTCAAAGTTGTTATGTTTTTGGAGCCATCTGGAGAACTGTCATCAATCATTTCAAGTAGGCTCCCAGACTTCTTAGCCGAAAAATTCTCTTCTTCGCCTAAATAGAAAGGATTATCAATCCTTTCTTGTCTCTTACGCTCCTCTAATGCTTCTCTTTCCTGGGGTGACATTTCTTCAGAAACTGCAGCAGAATCTTCATCAGCATAAAAGATGTTGAACGGTTGTCTCCGCTCGCCTGTTTCACATTCCGAATCTTCTGGAGATGGAATTCCATCAAAGGAGTCATCATTTAAGAGCATCTCTTCCAGCTCATGATCTGCCAGAAAAGGTGTGTCCCAGTCTATCTCTGCATTAACTTGCAGTTTCTTCTGAGTGCCAGCAATGATTGGTTGTAATTCAAAGGCATTATAAAAGCTTGGCAGTACGTCAGTTATCAATAAAGGCAACGTTTCGCTATCGTCTTCAGCCAAGGCCTCAAGACAAAGTCGTAAGAACTCTAAATTTTCAGAGGCACGCTCTTGGACCTCAAAGTTATTAGATGTTACGAGAGACTCCATGAACACTACCAGCTCGGACGTCACAGATTTAATGTGATCAAAAGGAATTTCATCATTTCGATTACACCAATCGCTGTATACCTTCAAAAGTGCAGGTAACATAATCTGTTGGACCTCTGGGTCGTGCTGCTTCCCATTCTTAATTAAGAATTGGATTAGGCCCTCACAATCAGTGATCAAGGAGGAATACTCACCCAAGCACCATATGCATTCCTTCAAAACTCCAGGCAGCTGACGTGTTATGTCATCCTTCTCTATCAACCTCACAAGCTTGGCTATAGTTTGCTCCCGCATTTCTGGTACCTTTATCATGACATTTCTCACCTGCTCACCCAATTTCTGTCCTAAGGTTTTATCCTTTAAATCCTGAGAAACAATGCATAAATCTAATAATAAAGCGATGTACCATTCAAAATCTGCAATATTACTGTAGTTATTCATTGATGTTATCTTGCAGATTGTATGGACCATTTTGCATTTGTACGACGTAGGGATCTCAATGCTAAATTCCTGATTTTCAACGTATATCTTATCATAGTCAACCAGCTGCTTCAATAGGTCCTTCACAGCATCGACAATGTTGTCTTCATTAATAACGCCCTCTAATAATTCTAAGGCTTTACTCCGGATGGAGACATCAACATCCTTTAATAACCTCAAAATCAACGAATCAAAGTTGGATATAAAGTCAGTGTTGATTTTACCGATTTTATAGAATAAGACACAGCTGATGTAGCGAAGGTTTGGATCACTAGAGCTGCAAAAATCATGAAGTTTGTCAAGACATGCGACAGCTGTATCATAATCTTCAGCATCGAGCATATTACCCTTGATAATACAGTTGATTGATTCATATACCACCGATATTGCTGTTGTATTATCCATTAATTCTAAAACATTGGGTAAAAGTTTGAACCTGAGCTTGTGTTCTACCTGTGATAAGTTAGTGAACAATTTGAGAAGCCTGATTATCACCCAATTATTATCGATCTTTATTAACATTTGATAGAGTAGCGGTGATAACTGAACAAATGGGTATGGGTTGTGCTTTGAGAGCTCACAAATAATGCTTACAGTAGCGGAAACAACAGATAAATCGTCGTCCTCCAACCTACTAACAAATTTATCAAAATTATCTCTTAAAGCTTCTGGGTATTGTAGAAACACCTTAAACAATGCGGTCACAGCTTTCTTTCTGATATAAGCCTTGGAACTATTCAACATCAAGAAAAGATCATCACAAATGTCCCGCGCCAACTCAGGAGTAACAATTGTAGAGAGTCCACTTAGCGCTACGCCCATTCTGACAGTATCGTTTTTCACACTATACTTCAAATCCTTCTTAAGTAGATTCGTAGCCAACATTAGAATATCAGTATCCTTATGAAAGCTCTGAGAAGCCGCTAGATATCCCACTCTCTTCTGTTGGAACTTATTGCTGCTCATGACCTCGAGTACGTGGAAGTTAGCCCATGACATATCAAATCCGTACATTTCTAGGTATGTTAACTTTAAAATAGCGTTGGTCTTCATATTGAAATCAGAACTCTTAACTTCGTCTCTACATTCGCTCAAGATGTTTATTAAGAACTCATGTAGCTGCTCCGGGGTATCGTTATGGGATCTTATACCTTTGATTAAATCTTTTAAGGACTTTTCGAAGAACAGTCCAAAAGGACGTAGCCTCTGTTTCACCTCCTCGGCAGTAGGTGCATACAAAGACGACATTCTAGCCCTAATTATTCCTTCTTTGAGGTTGCTTTGTGTGGTAAATGTTGTTCTTCGGTTTATTTGCAAAGGCGGTAGAGTTTTTGAAGTTCAACATTATTTAGGGATTTCCTTAGTGAAGAAATACATTTTAGGCCCCAGAGGGGCCGCGATGAAGAAACAGCCACCAGATGATAGGAGACGATTCAAGCTATAACATACGCTCCAGAACTCCATCAGTTAGTTCTCGTCAATTTGTCATTCCAGAAGATGATCTGGGTTCATTAGGGACAGATAACTCCAGTCAGGAGAGCCTTGAAGATAACTATGAAGAATTCGAAAGGCTCCTAGATAGCAGTGTCAGTGGCGCTTCAGCAAGACCTACAGAAGATCAAGCTAGTTCTACTGGTGATAATGATAGCCAAGGTACATTGCTGTCACAGCTTGTGCCCCAAGGCAATACCTTTTTTACGGGAAACCAAGTAACCCCTATGTTTGACACGAGTAAATACCTCTTTGAATCATTAACGCAAGCACTCAATGGTGTCGACTTTTCAGAGGCTATAGCCCTCCAAACAAAGACATCCGCTATAATTAACTCTAAGAGCAGAGAACTCAAGATGCTAATTGAAGAGACACGGGAAAAACTGAACTACTTTACAGAAGCGTTTGAAGCTGGAGGTAACACTTCAGAAAGGATAAAGCATAACCTCCAGGCTATTTCAAAAAAAGTTGAAAAGTTAAAGCCTATATTTGCAAGAGAATTCCCGATTGAATATAATCAAGCGGTACAAAAAGTGTTTGATTGCTCGGTAGACGAAGAGTCAACCAATCTATTTTAAGTATCCACCACCTTTATACCAACCAACTATAGTTACACAATGATATGCTATATGCGATTCACCCTACCTTCCAAACTTCTAGGCCAATGATATGAAATTTACTCCCTTCACGGCTTAGTGAATCGTTCCCAAAAGTGAGACTAGGGTCGCTAACCCCATGCACTAATCCCTCATCACACCATAATCCGTAATGACCATTTCCAGCTCCCATAGATAAGAACATGCTGGTGCAATATATGCAATACTGATTGATGCCTGTGTATGTATATCCCCTAAACTGCAATTTCCTATCCTGAAAGTTCTCCATCTCATGCTTTGTGTCACAGGAGCCTAACATCAGGTCTGGGACCCTTTCAACCTTCCACAAGAAACACTCTCCATTTCCATAATAACGTCTACTTTCAGTAGGATGGAACGGCTCGTTAGCATAAGCACCAAAAACTCCACCTTTTCTGTCTTTAATTACAAGTAGGTAGCCAACACGACTATTAGGCTTCTCTTGTGATCTCACATGCTCATATAGTGAGTGCAATGATGCACCATGTTGCTCTAGGCTGTACAGTAAGTGCCAGTCGGTATATAATTGTATTCTCTTGGGTAATAGACTTCGGATTTCTTCACATAGCTCAGGAGACAGTAGCCT
The DNA here is from genome assembly GCA_000710315.1 of Eremothecium coryli CBS 5749. Lineage (NCBI taxonomy): Eukaryota > Fungi > Ascomycota > Saccharomycetes > Saccharomycetales > Saccharomycetaceae > Eremothecium > Eremothecium coryli. The sequence continues at coordinate 56,880 of AZAH01000015.1, forward strand.
ATTTCGAGTGCTGTTAATATAGCCATGTAGGTTGATCATTGGTAATGGTGAATCTTCTTCAATACTTTGTTCTGTACGACTACGCTGGAATTGGTATCTACCGTTTCCCTTCAACTTTTCCTTTCTAGGATCAGTGGAAGATAGAGACCGATGTAACTTCCTAAACGTAGTTTTCCAGCCATCCATTATCCTTTTTACACGATAGGCCTCTGGTACCAGCGTTAGCTTCTTATTATTTTAACTGCTAAGCTTAGTATAGCATTTACATCTTGTATAGTATATGACCCCCTGTTTTGTTTGACGGGCTATCCATTTTACTGGTGAATCCAAAAAAAGTATATATACACTTTTGTATAAAAATTAATCACAGGAGTATCATAACAGTACAAGACTATAAAAAGCGCTACCACCTATATAGATCTTGTAATAAAGGGATATTTAATGGGATTGTTATAGTCCTTTTCCAGTAAATAGATAACTCGCCAAAATCAGTCCTTTCATGGAAGGTCGGCATATTCTGGCTTTAAAGTCTTGGCACAATCTACTAATGATCTTGCTTGAAGTGCTATTTCCTGAAGGTGGGAAAGTACAATATTGTTAGATTCTGCAAACCCATATATTGAGTACTTTAGACCAGTCTTCTTGCAAAATCGTAGGACATAAGGTTGTGCAGTTCTGAGCCTACGACGCGGCAAACGAGGGAAGAGATGATGAATAACTTGAAATTGTAGGCCACCATGGAAGAAATCAAGCCATCTAGGACAGTGGACGTCCATAGAAGTGCGCAATTGCCGTTGGGGGAATGATTCAGCCTGGGAAACTTCAATTGCCGGCATAGCAAAATGTGAGAGTGTGATTTGTACGTGAGTCACCATCGTCGTTACATGTGAAATAAATATGAACAGAAGTCTATCCCAGTTACTATCCAAACGACAAAATATAACGAGGTAAAAGTAGCAATAATTAAAAAAAATAAGGCCACATAATTCGAAGTAACGGAACCAAGCAGCTTTTCCATGCCGGGGACCTAGTCCTAGCAATATGTGCACCCAACTTAATGCGTAGAGATTAAAGCGACCAAAAGCTAGGATAGGATAGTATAGGTAGTGCTGAAAGGGAATTAGTATCTTGGCTAGACAGTCAAACTCGATTATCCTTTTGTAATATGAAGAATAGACACTGTTAAAGAACTCTGTGCTGACGGCGAAAAATGGAAGTAGTTGAATGTCCGGATCATGGTTAGGGTCATTTGTAACAAGATGGTGGACATTGTGGCTATGCTTCCACCATCCCAAGGATAGGCCACCAAAAAATGATGCAACAATCATACCTATCGTGTTATCGAGTTGGTAATTGTGCGTAATACCTATATGGCCAGCATCATGAGCGATGAAGGATCCCTGGTGCCACGCACAACCCAAGAGAAAGGCTGAGAGAAGTTTATAATCCCACTTATATAGAAGGTGGTATGAGGAGTAAAAAAGGAGTGCAAAGCGCAAAAACTGTACAGCCATACCTAAGTAGTCTGGATCGTATAATCCTGCATCGATGATCTCCTGGTGTAACTTTCTATATTCCTCAAGGATGGCGTTTTGAGTTTCGGTGTCAATACTAGGAAACGTACCATCGTTCGAGGGGGATTTCATACCCTTATAAGTTTCATGCGCCACTTTTGGGTCAGTCACTACATCTTCTGCAGCAAAGTCATCCTCAGCAACGCTTGTTGGGAAATCTGACGAAGAGGGCTGCTCAAGTCCTGCAGCACTTTCCCTGATGTTTTTACTGACCAGACTGCTCCGTTCATACCCAGAACCAATGCTTGAGGGCCTTTGCTCGAAGCATTTATCTTCGCTACCGCCAGGCCGTGTTTCACTCTGCGGTGTCTCTTTCCGACCCCACTCTTCGAGCCTTTGAATTGGTGGCCTGATATTCTCCCACAAATAATCAATATGGCCAATTTTCCATTTTTTAAAGCATTCAATGGCTTCTTTACTATGATACGATGTCATTTCGGCTGTTGCATCTCTCCCTACCATGTGTAGGATTGCCTTGTCACCACCAGGATGATATTTCATCCATTTGTCTAGATTGAGAACAAGACCATTATAAATTACAATGGCACTGCCTTCTGAAATACGTCTCTCGATCTCACTCCTGGAAATAATGCGATGCATCATTTTACCTCGAGCTACCACGTATTGAACCTTTTGTCATAATAATGTCCACGCTAACAAAGAAAGAGCAGATATACTTCTAATAGTTATATGGAGATATAGATATTTGCGAAATAAAAATCAAGAACATAAATCGCATTAGCACATTAGCTAAGGGCTTAAAAAAAAGGAACTATCGAAGTGGAGTCATTACCACGTTAGGTTAGATATATATAAGTATATGTGCACATATATTTATATATCTACACAGTCCATGTGCAGCCCGACGCAGCCAAAAAAAAAGTACCTTTAATGTTTCTTTGTTGTACTTCAAACGACATCTTCCATCGACGGGGTCGCTTCTGAATAAAAGTTGAAATTATATATGTATACTGTACATGCAGAACCTGTTAACTAACAATTACACCTGTTTCTATCAAAATGTAATCTTTTTAGGTTTCTTGGATAAGTCTACGTCTTTGTAAAAAGCACCGTAAGCACTGTGTTCCTTTTTCTTGGTGTGGGTGCCGAACTTCTTCAATTCCTCAGGTACAGGTTGATTAGCACCGTTCAAGACGTTCACTAGTGCGCCAGCAAGGTGCTTTTCTTGCTCTGTGAAAAGGGTGTGTGCAGTACCAGTAGCACCAGCTCTACCGGTTCTACCAATTCTATGGACATAGTCTTCAACTGTCAAAGGGAAGGTTAAATTGATAACTGTTTTGACGTTAGGAATATCTAGACCCCTAGCTGCAACGTCAGTTGCAAGGAGTAAGTTAGCCTCGCCACTTTTGAAGTCATTTAAAGCCTGTGTTCTCTGCTGTTGCGAAAGGTCGCCGTGAATTGCAGCCACCTTATAGCCGTTGTAGTTCAAGGTCCTCTCCACGCGAGTAGCTTCCTTCTTATACAAAGCGAAAATTAGAACCTTGTCCTTGCTCTTGGCACCAGATTGATACTGTTTCAGCAGTTGTAACAGTCTCTTCTCCTTTTGGAACTGATCGATAACTTCTACAATCTGCTTAATCCTCTTATTTGCTGTTAGCTCATTTCTGTTACCAATGGATACTTTGACTGGTTTATTCATGAAAGTGGATGCAAGAGCACGGACTTCCTGTGGCCAGGTGGCGGTGAACATCAATGTTTGTCTGGATTTAGCATTAGTGTGGTTCAAGATTCTCTTGATGTCTTCTTCAAAACCCTTCTCGAGCATCCTATCAGCTTCATCAAGAACGAGATATTCAACGTACGACAAATTAACACTGCCCTCCTCCAATAAGTCCAATAATCTACCCGGAGTGGCAACAACAACCTGCGATCTCTTCAGCTGCTCTCTTTGGGGATCTTTAGGAACACCACCATAAATACAGCAACATTGTAGGTCCACCTTTTGCGTTAATTGAATGAGGTTGTCATAGATTTGGACAGCTAGCTCTCTAGTTGGTGAGATAACCAGGCACTTAACCCTCTTGTCAGAAGTAGACCCATTTGTGAGGATATGGTTGATTGCTGGAACACCAAAAGCAAAAGTCTTACCAGACCCGGTTTCAGCAACACCTATTACATCCCTGCCATCCAACAAATAAGGCCAGGACACTGCCTGGATGGGAGTTGGTTTATCAAAACGTGAAAGCTCTTTTTGGATTTTCTCATTAACCTTCATGTAAGAGAAACTGAGAAAAGGCCTAAAACCTGAAGACTCGGGATCATCCACTGTTACCTCATTTTCTGTAAGGAAAGCGTCAATATCGGATTGTGGCAGAGCATCCAAGGCAGCGTTCTCGCTCTTCTCCTTCTTGTCCTTGTTCTCGCCCTTCACGCTCTTGTCCTTCTTGTCCTTCTTCTCACTCTTCTCACTCTTCTCACTCTTCTCACTCTTCTC
>AZAH01000015.1:61018-81708 GCA_000710315.1 Eremothecium coryli CBS 5749
TCTTCTCCTTCTTCTCCTTCTTCTCCTTCTTGACCTTCTTCTCCTTCTTGTCCTTCTTCTCTACCTTTGACTTTTTAACTGAAGCACTCTCTTCGTGGCTCAATTTACGCTTTGCATCCTTTATTTCCTCCTTAGTCATCTTCTGTATGGATACTCTTGGTAGCTAGGGTTGTTAGAATATCTGTTCCCAGTTACTTTACTCTGTAGACGAGAAGTTCATCTCATCTCATCTCACCTTGACTAAAAATTTTCTGTCTTAGTATTTCTTTTTGGAAGCTGACCTGGGACATCAACAAAACGGAATGGGGCATCACGACATAAAATTCAACGTAGGTCTATGCATAGGTGCTGTATTTATGCTGCTATAAAGATTTACTTATGCTTGCAGCTTGGTTGCTAAAAGTGAACCAGCTGGGGTATGCAGACTAGGAGAAGGCTCAAAAGAATCCCCTTCAATGTACTCTTCCTCCTCGATAACATGAAAAGTAAAACGAGCCTTGAACACCCAGTATAAAGATGCGAATAGAGAGTAACCTATAATTACAACGCAAACGTAGTTAAAATTGCCACTAGTAATGGGCATTGTTGGTGGGAAGCTGAAGAAGACCAAAGCAAACAAGGTCCATGCTAGCAAGCCAATGTTGCAGACTGCACCAACCTTGCCTAACCAAAACGGCCCATGGCGTATATTCCTTTTCTTTAATAATAAGCAGATGACAGGAACAATGTATGAAAGTAACAAAAATGCAATACAGCCTGTAATCAATGAATTGAAAGCGGTAGTGGACAGCAAATACAGAACACCCAAGATGACGACTAAGGCGCTTGACATTAAATGAGCATTCAAAGGAATTCCCACTTCAGGGCTAATGCGTGCCCATATGTGAGAGAAGGGTAGGCCGTTGTCCCTAGAAAATGACCAGCATAATCTCGCCTGCCAAGTGTGGCTTGCAATCACACAGCCGAACGCAGTAAAAAGCACCAAACACCCTAGTATTATAGCACCTGCCTTCGACCCTAATACTTGATAGTAGATGTCCACGATAGGAGCGCCTGTTTTAGATGCCAATAATTCATCCAAGTCTCGTAGACAGAAAAATATGGCTATGACATAACAGAATGATGTGACAAAACCGAGCGCAACTGTGCCAATTATTGCCATTGGGATTATACGCTCGGGCCTTTCGACCTCAAAAGCCATGTGAGTAGCACAGTCCAAGCATGAAAATGACCATGCTGGGTTGATCAATCCTACTATAAAGGCAATAATACCACTATGCCATCCAGTCTCGTTTCTGAAGTTGGAAAAAACAAACTTCGCATCATTGAATTGGCCGTGTGAAGCCGCCAACAAAGTAATAAGAATTGTGAAGAAGGAAAACAGCGAGATATACAACCCGCTGGAAGAGATAAAAGGGAGGGACCTGCCGTAGCAGTTAAACATCGACAGGAATAGGTGTAGTGCCTCAAAGCAAACAAAAACGTGCCACCTTTTTAACTCGTATTCAGGATGGGTCAGCGAGTACATACCCACTAATATCGAGGCCGCCGATAAGGTCGTAGATGCACTCGTAAATACAGACCCCATCCAAGCAAAAGACCCACACATATATGCCGCTAGCCTTTTATGCTTTTCTGGCGCCAATTTTAAAGACCACCAAAACTGCCCGCCAGCGTGAGGATAAGCCGACGACAGCTCGCCAAGTGAAACCCCGACGCACAATGAAATCGCAGCAATTATTAAAATACCGTATACGATCATCATGGGGCCTCCGGAATTAATGCCCGTAATCATGGAGGCAGAAATACCAAACCACGAATTGGTTAGACCAAAGCCAACGCCAAGTATAGACCACATAGAAAATGATTTTCGTAAATGAGTATCTCCTTCTACAAGAAGCTCATCTTTACTACCACCCTTCTTAGCCTCCCCATTAGTACGCTGTATAACCTTGCCATCCTGTTCAATCTTGTATGAACTACTATAGGTCTCAAGCGCCATTCTGTAAAACTTCAAATGTCAACAATGTATAAAACTAGATCAATAGGGATCTTGACCAGTGTAGTAAAAGAACTATACTATTCCACTGAATCTGACTGTGATAGTTAAAAGTAGAAGTATAACATCCAACAGTTTATATATGACTAAAACTTCTGCGGGGCCAGTACATGCTTTGCTTGAGAAAAGGCGTAATCGCTAATCCTTCGATGAGAAGAACGGGAAAAAGCACATGGGCAGTAACTTCCAACGAGAAATTGATTAACCCACCACAACCTCGTGTGAAGAGAGCGCCAAAAGTACTAACGGTTAAACCCTGAAAGACAAAGGTTGCTGCTCCATTACGTATACGATAAGAGAGATATGCAGCAGTTCAGCAGTTCAGCAGTTACTACGCAAGTCTGCCCAATAAGCCTCAGGAACAAAAGGTATTTCATATAACCAATAATAATTTAATAATAATGTACAAAAGAAAGAACAGTGTAAGGTTAATATTGTGTTTGCAATAGTACAACTATATAACTTAGACTTGAATGGAAGCTTCAGTAAAACGAAGAACACATCCACAGCAAATATTGCAAGCCCAACCAACAAAACTAAAATACAGTAACAAAACAATTAGTGTTTTGTCATCTTTTAGTTCATAGACTTAACCAACTTGTTAATGAACTCCTCACGGTTACCGAAAGCACCACCTTGGATAAAGTGCTTGAACTTTCTTGGAACACCCCAACCACCGGATGGGTTGGACAACTTGAATGGCCACAAGAAGTTGTTAACTTGCTTGAAGTGTGGGCCGACAGTCAAGATCTCGTGGATCAAGTCATCAACGGAGACGATACCGTACTTACCCAAGTTAGCCTCAACGATGGCGTTGTCGGATAGAGGAATTCTTTGCTTGTTGATCTTACCGTAACCTCTCTTGTAGATCAATTGTCTGACAGTGGATTGGGATGGGTAACCGTAAGCAATGTAAGGCTCGACCAACTTCAACAACTCAGTGGTAGCCTTGGTAACCTTGACGAAAACACCGGAGTTGATTTGGTTCAATCTCAACAATTGCAAAACCTTTCTTGGCTTTGGAGAGATCTTGCTGATACCCTTGATTCTGACGACGAAGACCAACTTTGGTTGAGCCTCAACGTAGTAAGAGCCAGCAGCCTTAGCCTCTCTACGAGCGTTGATGACAGCTCTCTCAGCGGCCTCGTACTCCTTTTGGTAAGCAGCGTTTCTCTCCAAGATGACGGCTCTCTTCTCCTTGTTAGCCTAAAATTAAGAAGTTAGTAATGGTTACGCTGGATATTTCACGCATATCAGCACATATGAGCACTCCAGAGTAAAGGACAGTTTTGGAGTTCGGTAGTCAGGCGAAAGATGGTGTAAGTTGCGACAACATCGCCTTAGCTAGTCAACATTGAATTGGGATTCAAGAAATCTTCATCATATTAACCGAAACTCCAAAACCACCGCAATCGAAGCCGCAGAAAAACTACAAATCTGCATCTTCCTCCGGTGCCCTCACCAAAATGCGAGCGGGGACAAAAATTCAACATACAGCCTTACGAGCAGCTCTCTCAGCAGCGACTTGCTCAGCAGTCTTTTGTTGAGCCTTAGACTTCTTCAATTGAGATTCTGGGACCAAAACCTTTCTGTTAAGAACAGTTAGTGACTGATCAATTTGATCAAGAGTAGAATACACAGTTACATCGAACTGAAAGGACCACTTTCATTCGATGGAAGGGAGTTGAGCAGAGACCAGTAGAAGCACGGACCAGATAATGGTGATTACAAGTTCGCACAGCTATCCGATCTTTGTCCTTTAATTAAAAAGGAAATCCCCTACGTTAAATTGTGAACGTTTGAACCGCTCCATGGAACACTAGATGGCATCTTCACATCCGATGCAACCGGTTATTTCAAACTCTTTATAATTCCAATGAAGGAATTAAGTTTAAATTAAAACGTACTCAGCAGCCTTCTTAACCATGTTACCTAAAGCCATCATTATATCTGGGTATGATTGTTAGTGTCGACAAGTAAAGTAGCTAGTTACTGTTTGAAACCGAGGCTTTTATATAGTTGTGAAAAATGTCTGAAGAATGATCCACTGGGATGGGAAGAGTTTGAAAAATCTGCCAAAAAAAACTTAGCAGGATGTCCGGGTTCTTTGGTAATGTATGGGTGTTTGACTGTGCATTTGAAGCACGTGACTGATACGTTACACGGATGTGTTAATTAGTGCTACGTCCAAGACAGAACAAGTACAGCAAGCAAGCAAGGAATACTCTCAAATCAGCCCCGAAAGATGGTGTTAATTTAGTAGACAACATCGCCAATGGCTAGTCACTTTAATGTTTTAAACATCTGTCATCATATTGAGAGGAAAAGCAATTACTGTTAAAGCAAGAAAATGCGGATTATAAGCCCAAAACGTGGATGTGGCCTCACATACAGGCCAAGGGCATCGCCGACAATCGATAGAAGCTACTGCGTTGGATCGCTCTACAATGGTAGTGGTGTTGAAGAGGAAGAAAAGTAGTAAAAGTATCTGGAGTTTTTAACCTCGCAAAAAGAAAAAATTACACAGAGGGTGAAAAAAAAACCGATAAAATAGACATACATATTAGGGCACGAATTTCCATGCGTTGCTGAAAGTATGCCATCAGCTTTCGTCCTGAAAGTTAATTAGCTATGAGTGTCGCCATAGAAAGGGGTGCGTTGCTTAGTGTTCATGATCGTGATTACAATCATGCGTCAGATGTTGAATATAGAAGGCTTAGGCAACTTGCAGACCAGGCATTTAAGAAACGCCAGGAACTTTCCCAGCAGTCGCAATCGGCTTACAAGAGGGGAGATGGGGCCACAGCTAAAGAATTAAGCGCTCAGGCGAAGAAGCAATTGGGTATCGCAGAGCAGTATAATATGCAGGCAGCAGAATATGTATTGAGGGAAAATAATGCCGACAGTAAGTCTGACGAGATTGACTTGCACGGGTTATATGTTAAAGAAGCACAATGGATATTGAAAAAACGAATTGCCGCTGGCGTGCAAACGGGTGAGACAGAACTGAAGGTAATAGTCGGCAAGGGACTGCACTCACAAAATGGAATTGCTAAAATCAAACCAGCAGTGGAGGACTTATGCCGGGAGGCGGGGTTGCGGTCTTACATTGATGAGAAGAATGCAGGCGTCATGGTCGTAGAGCTGAGGGGAGCCAGTGTTCCTGAGACATGGGGCACTACGCCATACAGCAGCACAAGCCCAATCGCGCCAGAGAATGCGTACCACCAACCAGGGGGCTACACACCACAGCACCAACCGCAGTACCAAGCACACCCACCTCAACAGCAACCATACCCCCAACAGGCTCCCCAGCCACAACAACCAAACTCACTTCTTGCAGATTTGCTCAGCATTTTCTGTCAATGTGTTCGAAAAATATAGTACGAGCGTTATGCATCGAGGAATTCCCACCATCCGTATCTTGTTTCTCTTGTACTACACAGTGCTAAAGTCTCCTGTTTATAAACCAGGTTAGTGCTCAAGTTCGTGTTTAATCATGAAAATGTAGTAGTGGTAATGTATCATTATAGTGTCAAGAAGGGTGGCAGGGCGCATCAAGCAAAGGACTTCTCTATAACCCAAACAAAGAGTTGTAATTGTCGTTCACTGTATCATTTATGCCCTGCGATGTGTCGAACCGGTCAGTTAGGTACCAATAGAATGCACTCATCAGGTTGTTCCGTTCCCACCATGTTTGCTGCGGCGGGTGCGAAAGCACCCCCTCCGCAGCGCGGCCAGACACACCCCCAACTAGCATATACCATATTATATAGACTGAAGCAATTAATAATATAGCCACCTTGGGCGCACGGAATACAAGTATTATCGCCCTCTTCAGCAGTTCCATCAGAAAACTCATAACGCCCCCCTGTAGAACACCCGCCTTACTTGCCCTCTTCAACCCCACCCTCTCCCCCTTACCTCGCACTTGCAACTTCAGCTGATTGATAACCTTTGTCTGTTCCTCAATCGTTCTTCGCATTTCACTGATTATGAACTCATGTTGTGTGGAATCCATCAGCGACTCATGATGCGTTTGGTAAAACATAAACTCACGTTCTAAAAATTGATACTTGCTCTTCCAATCTACTAGTTCTTCCCGCAACTTTTCTACCTCCTCATTCTTTCGCTGCAACTCTTCCTTCGCCTGCTCCTCTTCAGGGGCGCTGGACCGTCGGATAGAACCAAACAGCCTTGGTTTGTTATCACTCATATTGGCCATCTCCATGGCTGTACTAACATTCGTTCCTACCAGAGTATGAAATGTAGATTTAAACTGATCTTTATCCAATTTAATATACGGATTCTCCTTGGCATAATTAGCTATCGCATCATCATTTGCACGAGTAGTTAAGTTATTGTTTGCCATTGTGTCCAACCGCCGAACCAAGGACGGTAAGTCCTTCCCGTATATAAACCCTTGGTGCTTTTCATCTATAGCATCCCATGCTAAGTCGATACTCTTATCCACTTCATTCGTCATCTCGAGGCTTGCACTTGATAACCCTCTTTGCTTATTATTTTACCCTCTTTCAACGGTGATCTGGAATTATAACTACATACCAGACAACATTGCACATCCTAACAAAATATTATCCGCGCAACCAACAAATAAAGAGAGCTCCCTATAACAAACGCGGATACCTGATTTGCAACTTATATAACAAAACGTTCGCTTATATAGCTATTGAATGCCATGGCCTCACTATCCGAGTAATTAAATCCCTGTATGCCTAACAACTGATCCTACTACAATTACATAATGCTATATAAAGCTGGTAAATCTTAACAAGCTAGAAATGCCTGGGGGTTTTCGCTTAATATGGCGGTTGTATCTATCGGAGAGGACATGCACACCAATTTCAAACCATACTATTACACTTCAAAACAGTTTCTATTTATTTGTAAATCGTGTATTTTTATTGCGGGAGTCAACTTTTGGTGCAAGTTGGTTTTTAAATTTCGCACATAATATACAACTCATAGATATAACGCAAACGACAGCTACAGAGCATAGGAATGTCCGTATTGAGCATCTTACGGAGTATGTGGTATCAAGTAGCAGTGCCACCTAGTACTACTCAGCAGGCCGGATCCGCAATGACACGCACGTGACCGGAGCGGAAGATTATCCGGGTAACGAGCAAGTGTCCCTCTCGGTATTTCATCCCCGTCCACTGATTGCCATATAGTAGTAGACAGATGGGGAGCTGGACCGTTCTACAGGTACAAGACAACAACACCTGGTACTGACTGCCACTGTTACTACAAGGGCTAGAGAGGAAGTTACACGTAAGGTATTAATTTGAAGGCATAACAAATTGGTTGTCGAGAAGAAGATAAAGTTGTGGTTTTCAGTAATTTTTAATTTTGTTGAAAGAGGAATTAAGATAGAAAGTTGAGGAATAGTATCGAACACGGAATATTCACGGAAAGACATCGCAAACAAGGTGATAGCGAAGGATAGCTAATTGATCACAACGTTGAGATAATGAATAGAAGCAGAGGAAGCGGCCGATTAGAGACGCTTGTGAGCTCAGGCGAGCCGGTTGTAGATATGACGGCGGTGTTGGATGCTCCGTTGAAGGATGCTGTAATAGGTGCAGAACGAGGACAAGGCTTCGTAGTAGAAGGTGGAAGCATTGGCGAAGATGGGAAAGGGCTAGTTATGGAAGAAGTTGCTAATAATTCGTTGGATCCCACTGAGGTACTGGTTGCTCCTTCGGTACAGGAAGAAGTGGATGATGATGTTAGTTCAGCTTTGATGACGCCCTTTTCACCCATTCTACCGCAGCACACTGCGATCAATACAGGGAGTAAGGTTGGAGGAGATAACAGTCTGCTCAGAGGATCGCCTTTTGCCATACAGAATACAGGCATAGAGGGGGAGCGAGACCGTTCTACTGTACATACTACAAGTCTTCTTCCGTACAGTTTACGGTCTGCGAAACTACTCGTCAATAAACCACAGTTGCTAGGACGTTCCGGCAGCGCGAGCGTAAGTACGTCGCCGGGTGGGAGCCTGAATGACTTGCAGCAAAAAAAGAAGCTCAGCACTACCAAGACCAAGCCTGCGTTTGTAAATAAACTGTGGTCCATGGTGAATGATCCTGCCAACCAAAAATTGATACATTGGAGTGAAAGCGGCAAGTCATTTATTGTAACCCAGCGGGAGCAGTTTGTGCATGAGATTCTACCTAAATACTTTAAACACTCAAATTTTGCATCGTTTGTCCGACAGCTTAACATGTATGGATGGCATAAGGTGCAAGATGTAAAGTCCGGGTCTATCCAGAGTAACAGCGATGATAGATGGGAGTTTGCTAATGATAACTTTCAGCGTGGTCGGGAGGATCTCCTTACGAATATCTTGCGGCAGAAGCCTAGCGGCTCGCACGGTAAAGATGCAAATTCTGGTCTCAGCGTAAATAATACCAACTTGGGGGCTATTCTTGTTTCAAATGGGGAGGAAGTAGACCTAGGTATATTGCTTACAGAGTTGGAAACAGTCAAATATAATCAAATGGCGATTGCAGAAGATTTGCGACGCATTTCAAAAGATAATGAGATGTTATGGAAAGAGAACATGCTTGCGCGCGAACGTCACCAAAATCAACAACAAGCCCTAGAGAAAATTGTAAAATTCCTTTCTTCGCTATATGGCAGTAACACAACGAGGCTGCTTTCCGACAATCTGTTTCATGATCACCAGCAGCCTACAGTAAATATCAATAACCAAGCCTCGACTATGGCGGTGTCGCCTTTGCAAATGCCCGATGGGCTTGATAACTCAATTATTGGTGGTGGCGATAATAATCTGATGGCAATCCCTGTCTCTCACCGCCACCAACGCCCAAGGTTGCTCTTGAAACAGAGGTCGCCATCTTCTTCTTCTGCATCTGGCGTGGCTGAATGGATCCAGGAGTCACCGGCAGAGGAATTTCAAGGATCTACAACTCATCATGCCGGCTCGGGGATGACTCCGCATCCCATCATCGAGGAGCAAATCGAGCCTGTACATGAGATACCCTCCGAACATGTGTTATCTACTGAAGATAACCATACTTCATTCTTCAATGATCTACACAACAACCTTGAAAGACAAGGGGAATCAATACAAGAAATACAAGACTGGATCAATAAGCTTTCACCTAACGAACACAATGATTCGCCTGATGATCATCGTATGGCAAGATTTGATCCTCAAGACTATCTTTCAGCTACGACGCCTCAAATTTACAATTCCCCGACGGGTACACTTACTGGACAAAAACGGCCGCTTGAGGAAGATGCAGAGGAAAGTTATGGTGCATCACCATCAGCTCTGAAGCCTCATTCCGATACGATGACCGCTACCGAAACAGATCCACACAGCAGCCACAACAGCAACAGCAATAGAAACAAAAAAGCCAAGGATTTTTCTGGACGGTTATAGCTCCCTCATGAAATTATATAATCTACGTAACCCAAAATAAACACACTTTGCATGAATTCAGTGGACCCCTGTTTCTTATATCATCGAACAGAGGAGTATCGACAAAAGGGATCTTTCTCCTCAAAACCTCTCATTCGCCATCGCCTACGCAAATACAGTGAGCATATTTATAATGTTTCTGAAGAGTTCCCCCTTTAACATCTCAACGGATGTTCCGCTTATGACTGTGCAACAGAACATTGAAGGTAAAGAAGAGGGTATATAAACTAATAAGTAACTTCTAGTTACAAAGGCCAAGGCAAAAGCTGTTACAACTGGGAAGGTTCAATTACAATGGGAATTCCTTTAGCATTATACATAAGTGGAGAATTGATAAGGCACGATGGCGTGTCTGTTGAGATGCATAACTGTCCCAACCGAAGTCAAAATACACTACTCGATGAGAAAATTGCTCGAAACCGTTGGCAGCTCAGAAGAACAGCTACAAATAATGATAGAAGATATGGAGACATGACCCATAGCTGTCATATGGACAGTCACTGGTGCGGGTGGAGTATTAATAACTCAACAGTCTTCATAGCAGACGGGCACCACCTCCCGAGTGTTGTTGAGCTCAGCTCGCTAGGCATCACAGCAGAACAACCGACCTGCATTGTAATGCTCTCTGACACTGAACTTGTATGTGGTACTAGCTACGGCAGGCTGCTGCGCGCTGATCTTACGGGAGGAAATATCGTCGAACAGGCATTGCTATCGGACAGTCCCATCGCACACATCTGGGACGACCATAATGGAGGCATAGTTGCTATGGCGCGCGGAGGGGAAACAGTTTATCAATTCAAACGTGGGTCCGCCTTTTTCGTCTCCCAATATCGCTTGCGAATAGCTGAACCTGTCACCTGTGCTGCGCTCAGCTCAGACAGGCAATACTTGTGCGTCGCTGCCGATCGTCACATCTACTTCTTCCGGTGGGGCATACGACCTACCCCTTACCGCACGCTCGAGGTTTGCCCGAGTGGGAGTGCTGAACACGTTACACGCCTTTCCTGGGACCCTGCAGATTGCATGGTGCTGGTAACAACGTCGCGCCGCATCCTATGTTACGATAGTAGAGAACACTGGCTTTCAATTGTGGCTCCACAACCACATCCTGTTGTTGACTGGTCACCGCTCAGCAAGCTTTTCGTACTCACCAACAACCAGCAAAGGACCACTTTAAATATCTACGAATACGGCCAACACGGCCATTGGTCCTCACTTGGGTCCGCTGATATTGGAACCCGTTTCGGTTTACGGACTGTGCGTCAGATGGCTGTCATGAAGTCACACCTTCATCTTTTCGCTGACAACCGTTGTGATACCTTCTGCATTGATTAAAGCAACAGTGCATCGATGCTCCGCTGGCGTAGAAGCAATTACGGAGCAATCCTCGAGCTAAAAGTATATTACTTACTTATCTGTGTATTGTTGTGTCATTTTAACTCATCCCTGCGGACCTGCAGCAAACATCCCGATTACATAAACACACAAAAATTACGTAACCCGGGAAACAGTCACGTGCTAAATTGGAACTAATTTTTTTGCTCATTCAATTTGCACCCCAGAAAGGCACTTGTCAGAGACTAGTCCCGATACTCAATAAAAGGTGTATTAGAAGTAATTCACGACAATTACTGCTATGCGTCGATCAGATCTAGCTAAAGTGCATCGTTTGAATTTAGTTGTAACGTGAGGGAGTTGCAGAAAATACTTTTTACTATAAACGTCAGTGGTAGGTGAGCGAAGGGACGATAACGTGAACTTGAAGACTGAAAACGAAAGTCAGGTATACGGAATTACTAGGTTTGCGGGCCAGGCATCACGACGGCCAACGTCTACATAGTCTAGAATGAACAGTTCGCCTGGAAACGACTGGGAGCATCAGTCACCCGTAGTCTCTTTTATGGCGTCTCCTTCTGATAGTTCGTTGTCGGATGCATTGGGGGATGGCCAGAGTGCCACAGGGACGACACTCACCAGTCAAAGCAACGGAGGTACAGAACATAGCATAATCAAGGATGATGAAGGGGGAAGTAGCTCGTATTCTGGATCCAGCTATAACAATGCACTAAGTGATCAAGCTATTGAATCGATAAGGAGACAACAGAATCAGAATAAATTGATACACTTAGACCCAATACCAGATTTTAAAGATAAAAATGAAATCAAGCCATGGCTACAGAAGATATTCTATCCTCAGGGAATAGAGATAGTAATAGAACGCTCAGATAAAATCAAAGTTGTTTTCAAATGCAAGGCTTCCAAACGTGGGAAGAATAGCGGCAGTGCGGGTGTTGCATGTTCTTCCGTAGTGTCTATGGCCTCTCCTACTGAGGATGGAGCTTTGCAAGGGCATGGGGTGGCCTCTCTTGCACATAGGGTGGTGGCGCGTCGCAAGAAGAAGAGGGCAGTATCACCGTTTAATACATGTCCCTTTAGAGTACGAGCAGCATACTCTTTGAAACGGAAGAAGTGGAGTATCGTCGTGGTTAATAATGGGCATTCCCATCCTCTGAAATTTAATCCTAACTCTGAGGAATACAGGCGATTCAAGAAAAAGTTACGCGAGGACTGCGATTGGGATGCAATAAAAAAGTTCGATGAGCTAGAATATCGCAGTAAGTTTAATCTACCAACCGAGCCAACTCCCATAACATGTGCCTGTGGTATGACACAGGAAATTGAATCTTTCAATGTTATCCTTCCAAGCAACAAGGTGCTGGACTCAACCGTTCAAGTACCAGCAGATAAGAAGATGCCAACCATGGCATCCATTGTAAATAAACGGAAAACCGGTAAACATATTCAACGACAGAAAAAAAGTTCATTGTATCATGGGACGGTTCGTTCAAAACTCACCAAAGATATTCAAGATAACTATTCGAGTAGCGAGGCAACAGAATTGACAGTGAAGAGGGAAGCACAGTTAGAACATTCCCTCGATAACTACTTATTCCAGGATTCGACGGAAATTGATTTCACAGAAGTGTTTCTAAAACCGCTACCTCAATTCAAGCGCCATTCAGGCCATAATCATTTTGGCGCTGCTCAGGGCTGTTCGCCTAGTGCTATTCATGTGGTAGAAAAGGGTGACCGCATCGCGCAGCCTGCGCCATCGGAGGAATACCACGGAGAAAATGAACAATGGAACAGCCTTGAAAAGCTACTGGGTGGTCGTTTAACTTTCGATATGAATGAACCACATACACCTACAACACCTCTTCTTCCCTCTCAGTTCAATGTTGGTCTGCCCTCAAATATTTGTGCTGTTTCTCCAAATAATTTGGGGCTGGTAGGTGCACAACATTCAATAGGACCTAATATTGATGAGAGTTCACATGCACGCGCAATGTCGGTTAACAAGAGGGCAGGTGCTCACCTGAAAGTAGGGGAGCCTACGCATAGCAGCGACTCAATATGCACAAGCGGTACAACTGCTGCTATAGATCATTTCAACTTTGATTTCAACTCATTGAATGCTATAGAAGGGCTAATGAGAGGCGATTTCGACTCTCCTATGGACAGCATGGACTTGGATTTCACACATACGGCCAACAACAATAACCAGGGCAGCGGCGGCACCGCAACAACGAATCTTTCTCCAGGTATTACACGTGACATGCAACCCCAGGTCACTGATGAAGCGTGTCTTTGGGACGACCAGCATAGTTTTCTAGAACAGTAACCTTTCTGACCAACTCATTCGTTTTGTAGATAGTACAGATTAAATACATTCATTCTCTTTAGTGTCAGTTGCTGCAACAATTCTTTACAAGTGACATAGTGGTACATAATATTAATGTTCTTCATAATGCAAGTTAACGAATCTTTTGCTCGCTTTATCAAATCCTATAACTGAAGCACGGACTTTCTTAACACCATTAAGGTCTATGTACATTGTTTTACCTATTTCGTCATTAACATCAAGTTGTAATATCTAAGTATATAACTATGAAAATGTCGTCCTCTTATTCTTTTGATCAGAGGTGAAAATATGGGAACAGCCTAAGCAGACAAAGAATAAGACCATACTAGTATCCTTTCGACGTTGTTGTGATTGGAAAAACACATTATCGTGCGAATGACATTTGGGACACTCTCTATCCGATCGCGGTAGTGTTGGATCGCTTCCTATATCTTGAACTACACCTGCAGTTTCACCAATATTCGTTATCAATTCATGACGATACACTAGAGGTGTTCCAGCCTCCTCCGCATACGTACACGTTCTGCACTCAAACAATAATCTTTGTTCTTCCTTATCCTCACGAGGGTACAACATATTGTTACAGTCCCTGCAAAACCTAAACGTAGTCATTTTAATCGTAACACTTTATCGAGAAGCCTATAACCTGCCTAATGCGCCATCTCATCCTAATTGATAGTGTTGGTGGTTGGCCGTGCTTTTTTCAGCTTTGCAAGTTGGTCATCAAAAGTCACTATGTACGTATATATATTTTGCCGTTCGGAAGATCGTCGATAGAAAATTTTCTTGTCTCTTTCATAACAGCATTTTAAAGCTGTTTAGAGGGTGTTCGACTTGACCAACAGAGGAATAAAGCAGTTAATAATGTTTCGCCAGGTCACTAAATCATCGCTCAGTGTCGCCAGACGTTCCGGTTATGTCCACCGTGTCGCTGGTTTCTGTTCTAGTGGGGTCCATTATGAAGCCGCTAGCAAACCATTGGATCCAAAAATCTCAACTATTGTAGATGAGATCTCAAAATTGACATTATTAGAAACCTCTGCCTTGATTAACGAACTAAAAAGTCGATTGGACATCCCAGATATCTCTTTCCCAGTTGGCGGTGCTGCTCCAGCCGCCCCTGCTGCTGTTGAGGAAACTAAGGAGGTTGAAGTCGAAGAGGAAAAAACTATATTCACAATTAAGCTAGAAGCTTTTGACACTAAATCAAAGCCTAAGATTATCAAGGAGGTTAAGACGTTATTGGGCTTGTCTTTGGTTGAAGCCAAGAAATTTGTTGAGGCTGCACCAAAGGTTCTAAAGGAGAACGTTGCCAAGGAAGAAGCAGACAAGGTGAAAGCTGCGTTGGAAGCTTTAGGTGCTAAGATTGCATTGGAATGAAGGGTAAAAACTCCTTTTTTTGTCTGCATCTCAAGCTTTTCCCTGCTTGTAAGTATAAGTCGATCTTGTATATAATCTACGTCACTTGAGATAGCACTCGTATCGTCATGTATATTCTGCGGATGGTATTGGCAGTTAATAATACCATGAAAGAGACATGCGATCGGGATATCCATAGAACCCCATAATATCACGATATGTATTTTTGGCTCTAAACATACAACCACTTTCAGTGGTGTGTTAAGTAGATGGAAGAAGGATAATTTCAAGAGTCTTTGTCCGTGACATGTGGAGCCACGCTGCTAGATAAATAATACAAAGCGATAGAGTTCACCGCAGCGTAGATAACAGGGGTATATCTGTTTAGTCGATTCCTATAACTTGGAAGCCGGTTCCATTACGAGCGATGTACAGTTTAGTCTATCTTCGACAGAACTAGAAACTCAAAATTCTGTAAAATACTTCGAATATGGATCAGGGCATGTTATACCGTAATCGAACTGCTCTTCTGGATATTGGTCAAATAAGGAAGAATCTCCCACTCCTGCCGTGATAGGAGGCTCGTATGGGGTCTCTAGGTCCTTCGCCAGCAATTTCTCCCATATAACCTCAGCGAACCAACTATGTGACTTGATATCATCCGGCCCACTTTGTAAGTTGCCGAGCCTGTGTGTTAAATCACTTGTAATTAACCTTCTTAGCAAATCAATAGCATCTGGGTGAAAGAAAGGCGGGTAGACTACATGGCCAGCCAGAATCTTTTCATATGTTTTCATTGGCGTTACGTCGTAAAATGGAGTATACCCTGCCAACATTTCGAATATCAATATCCCGAGAGACCACCAGTCAACTGATTTGTTATAGGGTTTAGTAGAAATAACCTCGGGAGCTATATAATCTGGAGTCCCACAGAGAGTCCATGTAACAGTGTCGACCTCTTTAGCAAACCCAAAATCAGTAATTTTTATGTGCCCATTCCTGTCCAACAAGATATTTTCAGGCTTCAAGTCGCGGTAGATAATATTATGTGAGTGCAAGTACTCCAATGCTAGCGTGACTTCTGCAGCATAAAACTTAGCAACAGGATTAGGAAAACGCTGAGACTTTCTGAGCAACGAGAAAAGCTCACCTCCTTCAATGTAATCCATTACCATAAAGAGATTCTTGGAATCCTGAAAAGTACCCCACATCCTTATTAAATAAGGGTGCTCTACAAGTTTCAACATCCGTCTTTCATCGTTTGTGTGCTCGACTTGCTTCATACGAACGACTTGTTGTTTCTTCAACACTTTAATTGCATAATAGCGACCATTATGCACAGAGCGTACTAAATGAACCCGGCCAAAGGATCCGGTACCCAATGTTCTCATTATCTGAAAATCTTGTAAACTGTACTTGCCCTTGGAAGCAGTTGATCTTTGCGGCAGCAGTGATCGCAACTGCGGCTCAATAGTGGGTAAACAGGGTACAGCATTTTGTTCCAAGAAATCCGTCATTATTGTTGCAGATTAATTACCAAACTGACAAAAAAGAGCTTTCAAAGTCCGTTGAACAAAGTGTTGCTCCTTATGCAACCTTTATAACTTCCCGCAACAACACTGAGAAGGTTAGCAGTCAAGAATTGACACTTATCTTGTTATTAATTGTAAACTGCTTGGTAGAATAAAAGGGGAGGTTATGGGGGGAGTTTTTTCGGTATTCAAAAAAAGGCTACCATTGAGCCATCCCATGAAATGGTCGTTAAGAACGAAAGGGTGATAAGAGCGTCACCTGCTAATGTTTTAACAAGAATAGCTCACGACAGGATGTGATAAAACAGTAAGTACGTTTTATGCAAAAGTTAATTTGTACTATTAGCTGTTTGTGCATTTATTTAAAGTGAGAGATGGGCTATGTAGCCTTTTCTCTAAAAAAAAACTAAAAGGTTATGTTTCTTAACTTGCAGTGTTTTTAGCGTTAAATAAAGGAACTAGTATGAAGGAGCTACGATAACACATGGATGTAGAATGAAGGGCAGGCAGTTCTGTATGGTTGAAAAATGGAATGGATTTACTCGTTGTTTTTACCAATAAGTTCTGCTGGTAGTTACTTAGACAGTAGTATTGCTTGAAGTATACATTCGCTATCTGTGTTAATAAAATGATGATGATAATGATGGATAAGAAAAATAAAAAATTGTTAAGGCCTTCAATACCCGATGATTCTTGTGGATTTGATGGTGATTTGTAGTTAAGAAGTGTTCAAAGAACGGGAAAGGAGGTTGAATTCGAACGGCAGCTATCGATGTTGAGGTTGAGGTGGAAGAATGAAGGACAGAGGGGAGCTTTCAAAGTAGTTGAGCTGTCATCATTCTAAGGACCGCGGGGTTGGTGGACAGCATTGTATTCCCTGAAATGCATAGTCAATTTGAAATGGATGAGAGAGAGTACACGTATGATGTTCAGGTGACCTGTGTTTGTCTATCATAACCATATCCCTGTGCCTCCAACATTGGCATCTGTTTTCGGAGGTTGAGACATTGGCGACTGCACTTGGTTTGACATAGGAAGTTGAGGTTGGCCCGGTTGGTTCGCTTGTTGCAATAGTTGTTGCTGTTGCTGTATTTGCTTGTGCTGGTGTAACTGTGCTTTTGCTGGCTGTTGCTGCTGCTGGTGGTGGTGGTGGTGATGATGGTGGTGGTGGTGTTGTGATTGTTGTTGTTGTTGCTGTTGTGATGGTGGCAGTGGTTGCTGTTGTTGTTGTTGAGTTTGTGGTGCAATTGGACCTTGTCCCGATGTTTTTAAAGGTTGTTGTGCTTGCGTTTGTTGTTGTTGTTGTAGCTGTTGTTCTTGTTGGCCTTGGACCTGTTCTTGTTGTTGCTCTAGCAATGTCACAGGTGCGCCATTTGGCTGTTGCTGTGACTGTGGATTACCTGGTCTTACCCTACCTTGTTCAGCCTCACGTTTCAAAGCTTCCATGTTTTTATCAATTTCACTTAATACTTCATCTGGTATCGTTGAGACAATTTGTGTGTTTTGGACAGTTTGGTGTTTAATCTCCTCCGGATTCGGATGGTGAGTATCAGTAGGCTTCCAATAATGGAAGTGGCTTGGGAACTTCATCATTGCCAACTTCTTGACTTTCATGAAAGATGCATTCTTAGAGTCTGTATCAGCTTCGCCATTGGCACCCTCTTGCGCTGGTTGCTGTTGTGCTTGTTGTGCTTGCTGCTGTTGGGTGTCAGAAGTTTGTGACTGCTTGTCAATCATAGCCTTTGTGTAACGCAACATAGTCCAATCAAACAAATGGTCGTTGTGATATTCCAACTTGATAGACAAATCCTTGAATAGACGCGCAACATACATGTAGTCCGGCCTCTCGTCAAATCTCAAGTTCCGGCAATAACGCATATACTCGACAAATTCGATTGGTAAACCAGAACACAATTGTTCCACATTAATACATAGCTTCTTTTCCATAATCCGATCGTATTTCTGCCTCTTAGTAGTGGCGCGGAGACCTTGCCAAGGCAAAGACCCCTTGCAGAAATAAATCAAAACATACCCCAAACTCTCTAAATCATCCCTTCTGCTTTGTTCAATACCCAAATGAGTATTCACACTAGCATACCTAGCCGTCCCTGTCAAATTTTTGTTCTCCCGATACGGAATGTGGTTGTGTGTCCTGAAGTCCCTGAACTTCTTCGACAATCCAAAGTCAATAACATGAACGGTTGACCCCCGTCTACCAACTCCCATCAAGAAATTGTCAGGCTTAATGTCTCGGTGAATAAACGAACGTCCGTGTATGTACTGTATACGGCATATCATTTGCAGCGCTAGCATTATTACTGTCTTTAGTGAAAACTTCCTATGGCAATAGTTAAACAAATCTTCCAAAGAAGGCCCCAACAAATCGATAACCATGGCATTATAGTCACCTTCCCTACCAAACCACCTTATGAATGGAATCCCAATGCCACCACTTAAATACTTATAGACCCTAGATTCGTAATCCAACTGTGGGTGTTTGGTCCGTATAGGTTCCAACTTAATGGCTACTTCCTCCCCGCTAATCAAGTTTGTACCATGATAGATATCACCAAATGAACCTGACCCGATTTTCCTACCAATACGGAACTTTCTGCCAACTCTTAAATCCATAATTCAATCCTTCTTCCTTTCTCTTTAGATTACTGATTGGTAAGTGAATGGTTAATTTGTTGTCCTTGTTGATTCAATACAAAATTATCAAATTTTTTTGTGCTACTTCGGTCTATTTTGCTTCAGAATTTCCGGGAGATATCAAAAAAAAAACTATGCGACCTGTCCTTGGGGGAACCGTCAGGACTATCTTGCAATACTATTACATATCCCTTTTTGACCACCCTCAGTAGGTCTTGATTTTTTTTTGGCTGGAGGTTAAACTACTTTCTCCTTTCTGACCTGGAAACTTGTGGCCGCAGTTGCACTTTCTTGCAATCTTGTCTGAAAGAATACAATACTATACATAATTTTACTTGTTAAGGCTATGTGAAGTAGCACTACTGTTCCTTTAAGGTGGTTCAAAAGAGCTTCATGAGCACTTACTACTAATTCCGACCCATATCAGGGCTATTACTGGAACTCTATTAAACCGATATGTAGCACTTAGGTACATCACGATTTTCAAGGATGGAAAGAACTTTAATTTTTCTTGTGGCGAGAAGTTGCTTACATACTTTTCATTGGGCATTCTATAACACGTGATTGCAGGAGCACTTCCGGACGGTAACTGATCTACATCTGCAGAGCGGAACTGCATGTGGGTCAAAATCGTTCTATTTGTCGAGCCACTATCTATTTTTAGGCACATTCACTGGTGCTTTGTTCCCACGTTGGAACAGAAGTTCTCGCGCATAGATCGTGCAGAAAAGGGTGCGTGGATCTCAGGGAGGAATGCTCATTCGAGGAATAAATGCCGTTATTTTCCTCCTAAGGCACTGGATCTCGAAATAGTACACGAACTTGGAAAAAAAGTTAGGAATCTGTACTGTAGGGAAGCTTAAAAAAGACGAAATGAAAACATCGTAAACTGAATGGACGGTTAGCTACACGCAGGCTAGCTAATTACTTCCGTTGAATGACGGATCACAATCGTGGTGAGTACCATGAGATTACGTGAATAAAATTGAAGGCAATTCATCTTTCTGGCCGTTCTCGTTCGGAAGTTCTATATATATATATATATATATACATGTATTATGTCTATGCAGTTGTTGGATACGAAGGTGTTTGTTTCTTATTTGGAGGGCACTAACTTAGAAAAACTACGAAGTGGCCGTTACTGCAGGTGAGAAATGTTGCACATATTTCTGCTCTTAAGCTGTGTAACGCTTATTCTGGGTCAAAGTACCGAATACCTGCCTGGATGCGATACCAATCGGTTAACAAGTGCGGGTGTTGCGAGGGAAGGGTTCGATGTTACGTTTTATAACTATCCATGGAAATCTTACAATAATGTGATTAACCGTGGTGTGCCAGATCGGGAGACGTACCAAAAGTATGAATACCTACATGGAGGTTACGCCGAATATGAAATGCTAGGTAAAGCCGAGAGGGTTACAAATCTGACGTTTGACATTAAGTTTGCAGAAGGTATGGGACGTCAAATTGTAAGAGGAAGATTACCTGCTAACTACAATTATGATAAGGAGTTTGAAATAACCAACTTTGCAATGTTAATCACAGGTTATTTCAGAGCAGAGCAGACTGGTCTTTATGAGTTTAATGTGAACTTTGTGGATGACTACATTTTTGGTTCTTTTGGTGGCGAGTATGCATATGGATGCTGCCGCGTGGCTGATTCAAGTCCTAACCCAGCAGGGTTCCAAATTAATGCAAAATGGGCACCTACCGGGCATGCTGGTGATTCTACTGCTCAGCTGTATCTGAAGGAAGGAGTATACTACCCAGTAAGGTTATTCTACGTGAATACGAATAATTGGGCTGGCTTTCAATTCTCCTATACAGATCCTAATGGTGCTTCTCATGATGTTTTTGACAATGTGATATTTCAATTCGATGATCAAGCCCAAACTTGTCCCCAGT
>AZAH01000016.1:0-65914 GCA_000710315.1 Eremothecium coryli CBS 5749
TTTTAGACTCACCGTTCACGTTCACGGTAGTCTGAACAACGAAGCCTGGCGAAAACTTTTGACCTTGAAGGATTTCTCTCGAGCATCACCTAAAGCAGCTCTTCTCAAACGTAGACATTCCATCACCTTTGGTGTCCCAAGTGCGAAGCCACGCAGACGTTGGCCATTATCATAAGGAGCACAATCCCGAAGTCCTACTCCGCATGCATAGGAATATGTATTATGCGAACTAAGGCACATATCCGACCGGCGTCTCGCTAAGAACAGCTACCTTTCCGTAGGACGTATCTTCACGGAGCTCGCGATAAACCCATACTGATTTACATAAAAATGCAGATGCACCCAAATGGCCGAATAACTGCTATAACAATGTCTATACAACTACTTAACCTTGAGCCCACATCTCACTCTGCTGTTTTGCCATTATTACCTAACCAATGTATATTGACTCCTTAACCAACCGTTTACATCTATACTGGAGTACCGGTCTCTTCTTAAACCTACTTCCTACTCTTTTACCACTAAAAACCCACATTCACCTCCTAGCTCTGCGACTAAAATGATTAGGTAATCTAAAGTTAAGAATACGATTATCATGAACCCAAATGAATTACCAGCATGTAATTGCTCTAATTAGAAACTATAGAACAAGTAACTAACCATTAACTAAGTCATTAGCAACCTGTCTGAGCTCAACAGCATTTCAGCTTTAATCAGTACATAGTTTTAAATGGAGCTGTATGGTGACACGCACCCATGCACCTCTCCTTTTGAGAGACCCTCGAGAGCTCCCTCTCCAAGAGCAACTGCTTATATCAGCTAAACCCACACCCCACAAGCAAATATCGCGTTAGATTCTACTCTCTAGCTAGACAACCACGGAGACGACATTCCCGCCGGGTTCACGCGCCGGAATTTTAGCCCTGACCACCGGTAAGCCACAGTTGAGCTGCCTGTTAGCTGCCTGTCATCTGCCTGTCATCTGCCTTTCTTCTACCTGCCTTTGTCCGACTCTATCCGCCCACTTCCTGCCTATAATCTGGTTATTATTTTCTGGCTATCTCTTCCTGCCTACTTCCTGCCTACTTCCTGCCTATTACACTTATAAAACTACAACTCTCCTGCCTACCACCTGCCTGTAACTCTCCAACATTCCCCCTTCTTGTGTTCCGCAAAACTATATAACCGGCTTAATCCTCCTCGTGCTCGTCCTCCTCCCACTTCTCCTTCCATACCATAATCAACATGCTTTCATCACGTGCCCTACAATCGCCTAAGCTAAAGTACCTCAACTTCCTTATCATAACTCTATGTTGCTCGTTCGACTTCATGAGCGTCGGTGCCCTTGTCACCCTAACAGAAGACATCCAAATTAAGTTTGGCATCGGCCACGCTCTTACCACATGGGCCTTGACATCATACGCCATTACTTTCGCAAGCTTTATTTCCTACTTCGGTAGATTAGGAGACATCACAGGTAACGGACCCTTGCTCACTGTTTCTGCATTCTTCTTCTCCATCTGCTGCCTCATGTGCGCTGTCATCCCAAACTTCGAGGCCTTCGTGATCTTCAGAGCCCTCCAGGGCATCGGCGGCGCCGGCACCTTGGCCTCCGGTTACGCCCTCATCCCCCAGCTCTTCACCGGCCCAGACGTCATCCGCTACTTCTCTATCCTCGCAACTATCTCCAGCGGCTTCTTTGGCATCGGCCTCTTCCTCGGAGGCGCCTTCTCCGAGACCAGCCAAGGCTACAAGGGACTCTTCTACTTCTTTTTTGTCTTCATGTTCCTCCTCTCCATCCTGTCCTACTNTGTCCTACTACACCTTGCTTCCCGTGGACACCGTTCGCAAGAAGGACATCTCCAGAGCTGAAAAATGGCAGATGGTCAAACAGTTGGACTATATCGGCATTTCCATCTTNATCATTGGCAGTATCCTTCTTGTCGTCGGCCTCACCCAAGGCGGCCTCGATTGGAACCAACCTAGCGCCTATGTCGTTCTTCCCGTCGGTCTTCTCTTGGTCATCATCTTCTTGCTATGGAACATATTCTACCAGCGCGTCGTCACAGTTGTGGACAAACATACCAGCAGGAGTGTCTACAACTATTTCAAAGATGTTCAGGTCTTGATGCCAGGAGATCTTACCAAGGTCCAAAACTTTGTCGCTATAATGATTGCAGTCTTCATCATGCACGCCTCTCTCATCGGCTTCTTCTATGTCATAGAGCAGTACGGCGAACTAGTTGACGGCTTGTCTGCCCTGCAGAGCGGAGTGAAACTGCTTCCTTTCGTCGCAAGTTTGGTTGCTGTGGACTCTCTGGTCGTCATTAAACATGACATATTCAAACCGAAAACTGCCCTGGTAGTTGGCTCCGCCATGGCCTTTATAGGCGCCGTCATCTTCGTGCAAATAAAGTACGTGCATACGCACGTCTACGCGAAGATATTACTTCCTGCCCAGATCCTCACCGGCGGCGGCTCTGACCTGTGTTTCTGCTACATGCTATCTTTGGCGATAGGCAATGCCCCAGAGCACGTAAGAGGAATAGCCTCTGGTGTTTTCCAAACGTTCGGTCAGTTCGGCACTGAAGTTACTTTATCCATAATGGCATCCATATTGGGAAATGTCACAAAGAATGGAACCCAGGATGACATAAAGCATAACAAAGACAGGCTTCTAAAGGTTGGATACTACCTTTTGACCATTATGGTCCTCGATGTCCTAATAGTCCTCCTCTTTGTCCATGATAGAACTGCCAACATAGACGAGGAAAAGGTGAAAGAAGCCGAAGAAGTCGAAGAAGTCGAAGAAGTCGAAGAAACAGAAGAACGTAAAGTGCCTTCAACAGCTGACCTCTAGAGCACTGTAGTTGACGGTCGATAGAATCATTCCGCGCCCTTTTAGCGTCTTGTGTCCTTACTATTGGTATCTTACCTGTACATATCACATACTACTGAGCATCAGTGTGTGTTAACCTGACAACCTTCTTTTATCTTGGCCATCCGAGAGCGGTAGTTACATAAAAACAACGCCTCAGTTGGTACTCACCATTAACTCATAAACTTACGTTCTTTGATGTATCAAAAACGGTGCGAAAATCCCTGGAAAGCTTAGCATATATATAGAATTCATCCTCCTACCTAGTAAATAAGGTGTGTGTATATTGCAAATTTCTACCACATATATGTGGATAGAGAAGTATACTTTCCCATAAATACAGCTACCTAACGAAGCACATATATTGTAACCCTTGTGCTTGATAGATATTGCCATTTCATTTTGGTTGCAACCTAGCATAGTAATTTAGCAAATGCTGGCCACGCGACCAAGTTGTGTTATGAATATTGTCAATGTGTATTACATAACCAACATTTCTCTAATGACCTTCTTCAGTAGTAAATCTTACAGAATCAAACTCATCCATACTCTTGAAAACTACGTCATATAGACAAAAGACATTCGGGTTAAAATTTGAGGGTATTTGTCCGTCCCACTGATTTTTGGCCACTGTCTGGAATGTACTGCATTTTTAATGAAGCTATGAAACTCTGACCGGCCAAACTCCTAGGAAGGCACTTGTCCTTGCCCTCAAGTTGCAATTTTGTAAGGCCTATTACCTTTTGCAGTTCTCACGCACTGAAAACTTGTCTGGCCAGTGTTTATTCCAAAGCCTGTGCAATAGCTGAACTTCTTTTGGCCAATAGGTAAATCGTACCCTATGACTCATTTAAAATTTGTTTAACTGCATGCATATCTATACAGATGACCAGTCATTGGCGCATTGATACCGTTTAGGATGTATAGAATTCTCTTTGAAGGAATACCAGAAGATCTTAAAAAAAATGACTTACATTTTGGGCGCCACTGGCAGTTTCACGTCTTGAACAGTTTTCGTAGCAGAGATTATTGAATCCCCATTTAACATTACTACAGCTAGGTAATATATTAAACATGAGAATATACTTAGCATTATTTCCATTCTGCCTTACATTTTATAGAGTTTCTTAATATGCATCAAAATAAATTTGATTGTGGGCAAATGTATTTTAAGAATACGTCTACATGCTTGATGTACCAGACAGCAAAAGTTTAAATTAGATCTTTTTGGGGATGGTCCCAGCTTTTTGCAAGTTAGAGAGAAATCCACGCTTGTTAGGACAAGAGGAGTTTAACAGGTGCACACTTTAGATGCGCTATTAGAATATTAAGCTTTACAGTTGAAAAGGCTATACAGAGGAAACAATACCTAAATATAGTGGTTAAACAAGTAAATATATAGAGAAGATATGTAACATCAAGTCTTCGCTTCCTTTCAGTAGTGAGCATCTTTTACACAATATACAGTAACTATTAAAGATGATCCTCCACATGTGGCAAAGAACGAGCGGAACGGGTTTTGCTTACGTAAAAAGTTACCGTTAGCGGGGACGTTGTGTAGATGTTGAAAGTAATCATAAATTTGTCAGCATTGTCTTTTTCATAGCGTTTTCTAAGATGATTTATAATATAGTAGAATTTTTTGGAATAGCTACTAGAGAGCGCGTTTAGGTGACATTTACTTGCTTCGTGTTAATTCTTAACTTAAATACAAGAGCTGGTTGTCCACAGGTCATTTGCTAAATGATAAAAAATAATAAGAAATGAAAACCTATCCTATAAACTCCTAATAGCTCCCTGTTAATAATAATAAACCGCCTCACGCAAAAAAACAAAAAAGAACAGTTTAACAAGAGGAAAAATTAGGATGCACTGATTATCGTTAATGGATGAATTTATGGGAGCGAATCCCTGTCCAGGAATCAATATTTTGGTTCTTCGGTGTCTTTCACCTTTCTATATAGCGTGAGTTCTAGCAATCCATCCTATAGCAGACATGTGATAGTCGCATCTACATATGCCTGCCTGACTGTGTATCTGCTTGGTCCTATGCACGGGCGACCATTACGTCTACCTTATATTTCTTTGCTAGTTAATAAAGTAAATATAATATTTAGTTATATAGTTAGTAGTATCTTGCATTGGATGCCCTTACTGTTTGTTTTCACAGAATGTAGTGTGTCTTAAACTGACGTAAACGAAGTGTTTAGCTGCGTTCGTGTATATTTACATCAGCTCTCCCTTCTGTGCAGCGCTTGAAAAGTTTAAAGCACATCCTGCTCGAACTTAGCAGGAAGAACATATTGAATCATGGCGAAAAAAGCCGCAATTTGCCAAATTTTACAGCCTTCCGAACATCGTACTGCATCAAAATAGAGAGCCAGTTAAATATACGGCTTACTTCGATAGGTTTATATCGTACATAAGCCTTCCTTCATTCTAATTCTTCCCATGGCACAGGACACAGGAGCAGTTTTGAAGAAGAGAAAATCCCCCTATTCGAGAAAAGGATGCCTTCAGTGCAAAAAGTCACATACCAAGTGCGACGAAACCAAACCTCATTGTCTGAAGTGTATCAAGAGGAACATCGAATGTACTTACAAGGTTAGTTTTGTTTTCCAACAGGTGGAAACGTCTAGCGGAGTAGAAGCGGCCCCTTCCAACACACTGAACATTACTCGTAATCCACCGAGCTCTAGCTTGTACGATGTGGCGCCTGATCATACCGAGCGTGCTGCCCAACCACAGATGATTAATGTCCCAACTCCTATGAATCCCGTGAAGATGGAACCTCTTAACCATATGGCGACTCCTGACCATAATCTCGACCTTCGAGATTTCATATACGTCTCTCCGACAGACTTAACGTTCCTGAATCTCTTAACCTTTGATACACAGGTGGCAAACCCCAAAGCCCCCTATGTTCCAGGTGTTCCATTAACTACTCTTTTCCAGCTGTCTTGGAGGAATGCAAGTTGGCTAGAGCTTCATGACATATTGAAAACATACGACCCAATTCAAATTATGTTGAACAATGGTACGTCTTTCGATGCAACCTCGATAGCTCTTGATGATGCTCGTTTGCTTAACTTCGTATGGACCACAACTAGGACGACTCTAGGTTGTGGTAATTTTATCATGTTCTCACAAGATAGATTCGATAGGATCGTTGAATTATACTTAACCATCTCAGAAAAACATCCGGTGATAGAGCGCGTATTAACGTATAATGTAGCTCTTTTGATGAAAGACCTTTACTTTAAG
The DNA here is from genome assembly GCA_000710315.1 of Eremothecium coryli CBS 5749. Taxonomy (NCBI): domain Eukaryota; kingdom Fungi; phylum Ascomycota; class Saccharomycetes; order Saccharomycetales; family Saccharomycetaceae; genus Eremothecium; species Eremothecium coryli. The sequence continues at coordinate 6,143 of AZAH01000016.1, forward strand.
AACGATTTCAAGGACTACTCGCACATATGGGATCGTTACATTAGGATGCCTTCTCTAAAACCTTGCTTGGACACATTGCAAAACCGGATTAATAAGACAACTGAGTTTTCTGAATTAGTCTCTTTGGCATTTACCGTCGCATTATTGTTTGCTGCAAACAGTACGTATCGTAATGCTGAGTGGAGAACCCATCTGAAGGGTAGTTGGCATATGCTGCAATCCGTTGCGGGTTTTGTACCGAAGTACCCTGTTACTTTGATAGACCAGACCTGCCTCGAACTTTATGAGTTTTTGAAGGATTGGTTCTGTCATGCAGAAATATTAGCCTGTATCACTTCAGACAACGGAGGCTCAATAATGACCGTTGAAGAGTTGGAAACCTTACTTTCACATGCTCCGTACTCTTCTCATAATTTATTAGGAGGGAAATACGAATTAGTTAGAGGTTATATGACCTCGTTGTTTCCATGCTTTACAAAATTAACTTTAAAGATGTTGGACTTAAAAAATCGGGGAATAATGTTAAGTGGGACAAATATTGTTAAGTTTTTCTATCTCGGGACTGATGGCGATATTGCTTTGGAATTGCGAAACTTCGGAGAATCCTTATTGCATGACCTAGCGCACACGAAAATTGATAATACGGAACTTCGAGAAGCTGTGCGTGAGGTTTCCGACTTTCGCCTCCAATTCTCTATGAAGAACTCTGCCAAAGTTTATCATCTTTCTCTCGAACTGTACTTGAAGGTATTTTTTATCCGTATCCCTTTGGATTCTTTGGAGGTAGTTGAAATGCTTGAGGAAATATTGGAACTTTTCTATGCAATGCCATATTATACTACAACAAGTGTAGCCTGCCATTTTGGAATTTACTTCAGTGGCCTAATTGCAGCGATGGTTGGTCAAAAGAATCTCCATCTTCATTTTATAGACATTTTATCGAAATTAGCTTCCAGTGGGATGATAGTTGCCGCTAATTCAATCACTAGGTTGACATATATTTCACGGACTCTGGAAACTAGGGATTATGAAGCATTGGTAAGTCCTGCTCATGACTATATTGTCTACTAAAATTTTAAACCTGAGTGGGTTTTCCTTCCCTTATCTACTCTCGTCAAGAGAATGGATTCTGTTGATAACTTAATAAATAACTGCATATATCTAGTATGTATACGTGTGTTTTATATAATATTTCTCTTTTTAATTGTTACTTCACAACCCCTAGTTACTACAATCCTTTTTCCGTTTTCATGTTCCGTGGCGTTATAGATGGAATTTTCTCTGGATTCGTTCGTATATAACCGGAACTGCACTTTGAAGGGGGTTCCACGACCGCAATCCCGCTGATAAAAGGAATCCGTATTGTTTATAGGATGCCGTAGTATAAATTATTCTTGGGTACATTTGAGCTGGAACGTTGAGTTGCTGCAACAGCTTGCCTTAAAAAAGCGCACGACGTTTATTCAGCAGTGATTTTCGACGAATGGAATTAACCACGATGAACTTAAGAAGAAAAGTGGATCGCGAGCGAAGCATGGCTTAGATGTCGCAGAGAGCTGTTTTTTTGGTAAGTCATAGGTCTCTCTTATCTTTGAATGCCCTTAATTCTCCTTCCTAACTGATATATGAACGCCGTTCTGCATCCATGCTACGCCAAAATCGAGCCAGCGAACATAAATATTCTGCTGATCATTACGAAATTCCGATCTCGTGAGCAATACCTTTTTAGGAAATGTTTGCGCCATTCAGAAAGGAAATCGAATATCTTCGCGAACAGTAAGATACTTAAAAGCATACGATAATAAGCATTTTTAACACAGGATTGAAAGGTGGATAGACGTATATATAAAGCTTTCTGGTCATTCAAGAGAACTGATCGATAGTATACACATTAATCATGAGCACAGCTCGCAAGTTGCTGGTAGGTGTGGATGTAGGAGGGACCAACACTGATGTTGTTATTATAGATCCGAAAAGACTAAGTGAACCAAATAAAGGGGTTTTAGCGTGGAAGAAGGTAATTACGACTCCGGACGTTTCAGAAGGTATAGAAGCTTCGATCCGTGAGCTTCTTGAGAAGAACGATGATATTAAGCGTGAAGAAATTATATCCTTAACTATTGGAACTACCCACTTCATAAATGCTGTTATTGAACGTAATATGAGTAGGCTGGAAAAGGTAGCGGTTATACGTATATCAGGTCCATATGGAAAAAGTCTACCTCCTTTTGGTGACTTTCCAGAGGACCTAGGACAGGCCTTGAATGCCTACACCGGCATCATTGATGGTGGTTTTCAGATTACTGGTAAGGACATACGAGCACTAGATGAAGAGGCCTTAAGAAAACATTGCATAGAAATAAAAAAATTAAACATCTCTGCTATAGCAGTGGTTGCAACCTTCTCAACAATTAATAATGAGCATGAAGTAAGGGCGGCAAAAATTATCCACGAAGTAATTCCTGAGGCAGATATTGTCCTCTCACACACTATTTCAGGAATTGGATTTATTGAGAGAGAAAATGCAGCCATATTGAATGCATCCATTATGAGGTATGGGCGTGAAATTATTTCCTCCTTCCTTAGGTTAAGGGATAGGTTAGGATTATCTTGTACGTTGTTGCTTTCCCAAAACGACGGTACAGTGTTGTCTGCAAAAAATGCCCTGAAAACGCCTATTCGTACATTTTCTTCGGGGGCAACCAACTCTATGAGAGGTGCAGCCATTCTGTGCTGGGCAGATCCTTCTATTCAAGGCAAAAATGTGATTGTTTGTGATGTAGGAGGCACTACTACAGACGTTGGCCAATTACTGGCTTCCGGCTTCCCAAGACAATCGTCAACTTACTCTTATGTTGGTGGTGTACGGATGAATTTTTCGATGCCTCTTGTTCAGAGTTGTGGGTTAGGCGGAGGTTCAATAGTAAAGTTAGAAGATGGAGAGGTACTTGTAGGTCCAGAATCTACAGGAGCCGAAATTGTCAAATATGGGAAAATATTTGGAGGTGACGTTATTACGACTACCGATATGACTTTAGGAATTCTTGCTGACAAGCTTGGAGCGGATTCTATTGGCGAACTCGGTGACATCGGTGAAACAAGCAGAGTTTGCAACCTTTTCTCGGACGATTTTAAGGCAGCATATCAAAAAGCCATTCAAAAGATTTTGGAAACTATAATTGGTCGTTTGAAAACGTCTCCAGATCCAATCCCTGTGGTCTTCGTGGGCGGAGGTTCATTTATTGCACCATCTAATCTAGAAGGAGCCTCGCAGGTCATTGTGCCGCCATACTATCAGGTTGCCAATGCCATAGGCGCGGCACTTGCAAAGGTTTCCTCAGAAGTGCAAGAAATTTGCAGTATTGGTGATCCAGAGGTTGAAGTGCCATTAGCCATCGAACGGTTGAAAAAGAAGGCAAAGACAAAAGCCATTGAGAAAGGTGCTGACGAAGAAAGCCTGACAGTGGTGGATATTGAATCTGAAGCTGTCCCATACGTTGATAAAGTATATTCCATCCGTGTTAAGGTTATTGGTGACATTGATTACAATAAGGTATTGAAAGATACTGAGGATGCATACGAAATCATAACAGACTACATTACTCCACCTCATGAACAACTAAAGCTTGGCGCGCCTCAGTTAGTTCGGTACGATTACGAACAATATAAACCTGAAATCAAGAATCGGGAATGGATATTATCCGAGATTGATATTGATTTCATCAGCGTAGGAGCATATATATTAGGTTGCGGTGGAGGAGGCGATCCTCATTCAGAGACTATTGAGCTTAAACATATCATAAGAAATGGTGGCGTTGTAACTGTTTTAACATTGGATGACTTCGCTGAAAAAACAAATGGAAAGGGAAGAGCTGTTAGTGTAGGTTACTGCGGTTCACCTACCATTTCACTGGAGAGACTACACGGTGATGAAATCCTACACGCTTTGGAAAATATGGAAAAATGGGAAGGTAGAAAAGTTGATGCTATTTCATTATTTGAAATTGGCGGTTGCAATGGACTATCTGGTCTTTGGGTCTCGCATAAGAGAAACCTTCCATGCATAGACATTGATTTAATGGGTAGAGCTTATCCAACACAATGGCAGTCACTTCCTTCAGTTTGTAATAATAAGAAAGGATTTCCTTATCTTGCACTCTCAGATGGAAACGGTATTTCAATGGTCTTCACCAGCACTGTTGATGATGTCCAAACAGAAAGTTTAGTAAGAGACGTGATGAATAATCATGGTGTCCAATGCGGCATGGTAGAGCCTTCCGTATCAATTGAAAAAATGAGAAGAGAAACTGTCAGTAACTCAATATCACTTGCCTGGAGAATCGGAAGGGCGGTGCATATCGCAAGGTATAGGTCCGATCTAGAAAAGTTACCATCATATATTGTTGATGCTGCAGGTGGGCAATCTGCTGCAAAATGCCTGTTTAAGGGAAAGATTGTTGGCGTGCAAAGAAAATTGCAACGAGGCTACGGCTACGGTGTTGTGTTGCTGGAGGGCTTGGAAGATAATAGTACCACCCTAAGAATTCCCTTTAAGAATGAGAACATAGTTGTATACAAAGTTTCTGAAGATGGTAAGGAGATCCCACTATGTTCAGTTCCTGATTTAATCACCCTAGTTGACATGGATGGTAACGCTGTAGGCACCCAAGAGTATAAGTATGGCTTAGAGGTTTACTTGATGGTCTTTGCACCTTCAGACGCTTGGACCACTCCAGAAGGTATAAAGGCTGGTGGTCCACCAGGCTTTGGACCTGAATTTGAGAATATAAAGTACAAGCCAATCGGTAAGTATATCAAACCAACTGCCGTTGCAGACGAGTTCAGTGACTAAAATCCGTAATTTTTTCCGAGTTTACCATCTATATCATCAACATGAAACTTAATTCCATGCTCATAATAATCATGACTTTTTAATATTTATTCAAAGCTCGGCCTCTAATACCTTTTATGTAGTATCTAGCTGATTCACAGAATATATTGAAACATAAAATAATAGACAATACACTAAGAAAAGTGAATACCGACTTGATGGAATGCATACAACAACTTTAAGAAATCTACTTGATCACATTTACCTGCTCTTTTTTCGCCCAACTCTGTCTCTCTAAGGACTGTATCTATCTTTTCCTTGACAGCTTCAAGCATGGATCCTTTTCTATCATCAACCATCTCACCTCCTGATGCCGCTAAGAACGCTTTGTAATTCTTTTCCAATATCTCTAAAACAGTGCTTGACTTGAAGCCAGCCGATATTGTTCTATTTTTTCTAACAAACACAATTCGCAGTAAACCATCCCACTCGTTAAAGTCTACCTTTGGTCTTGGAGTTTTTATTTCAATCCTAACCACACTGGATTCCACCTGCGGAGGGGGCCTGAAGTTGTTTCTACCCACTTTCATAACATGCGTAACATTTGCCCACATCTGAACATTCGCTGATAGACGACAATATAAGGAATCACCCGGTCTAGCTAGTAACCGCATGGCAAACTCACGCTGAAACATAAGAATGGAAACTCTTGGTGGCCTTGGCTGATTGATCAACTTGAATACCAGCGGTGAAGAGATTTGGTAAGGTGTATTACTGATACAAATATCAAAATATGGAAGTTCTGTCTTCATAAAATCACCTAGCATTACCTCCAGTTTTTTCTCTCCTGGCGTCCCATGGACTCTCTTAGTCAATTCTGCCGCCATTCTAGGATCAAACTCCACGGCAACAACCTTTCTTGCTTGTTCCAGGATTCGTACAGTCAAGTTACCAGTACCTGGACCAACTTCTAACACAATATCAGAAGGTTGTATCTGTGCCTTGTCAACAATACCCTGAGCAACCAACGGATTCTTCAAGATATGCTGTCCTAGATCTGTATTGAACTTAAAAACTGTATTCATATGTCTTTCTGCGGCGATTTCTTTACCAGATGAGGCGCCAGAATACCTTTTCTTTGCTGCTTTACCCATAGTTTTCTATTAAAATGTAAATCAAGACGTTGAGCGTGGAGCAATAAACTTGTAGTGCAGTGGCTATACTATCCTTGCGAGTGTAAGTATTGAGTTTAAGCCGATGAGGTCAAGAACAGCTTCAAGCGATGACGGGAAATTAGGTGATGAGAAAATTTTTGTTTTTTCTTTTTTCCGTAATGTAGCGCGCTATATTATAAAGAAGACTCGTCGCGACTGCATGAGACATAATTCACCACCATCTTTAAAACACTTACCCATTAGAAAAAGTACACAATCTACTTAAAGTTTAGTTCCATAATTTACAACCTGTAAATAATTCAAATTGCATCTGAGTGAACCTTGAATGCCAATTTCCTAACTACTTTTTGCATGCATATATCCTCGGTAGTGCGTGAAACAGTTGAGTCTGGCCTGATATTCCTGATACTGTTCATACAAAAAAAGTCCTTTAGGCTGGCGCTTCTAGGTGGCGTAACAAAAATCGGTATCTTAGTAGGGTGTTTAATGTGTAATGTGAGTTGAGCTGCTATTGGGCTTTTCTTATATTGGACATAACCGGCATAGTCGTCAATACTAAGATCATGGAGTGCTCGCTTTTTCAATGACAAGCGAGGTTTTCTTATCTTTGAAGTAGAGTTCTTATGACCAAGATTCTCTTTAACACATTCATAATCATTTTCGTCTTGTATGCGTTGTTTTACCAGGGATATCTGATTCATCATTGTCGCAACTCGTTCTTCTGGAGTCTCTTGATAAAAAGTAAACTCTGGAACGGTTTCTTCCCGTTCCTCTAGTTTAAGTTCAGATGTTTTCTCAACTGTGTTCGCCGTGTTGACGACTAATCCCACTTTTTTGGGCGAACAATTTGCACTACCTTCTTTCCCCTTACGGTGAGGAGACCTTATATTAACACTTTTACGACCCAGTATGCATCTTCTTTTAGTTGGGGAAATATCTGACATTGGCGTAGTATACTCTAAATATTATCTTAGAGTAACTTATACTGGCAGCTGCTAATAGTCACTCCATCTGTGTCTTGTCCTTTTATATTTCTAAAATGTTGGGTCACGAGCTTTTTTTGGCGATACGCGAAAACACTTCATGAAATGAAGGAATGTCATGTAAAATCAATACGCAGCAAAAACGCTACAAGTGTACCATCTCCTGCCGCTTCCAGGTATATACTATTTGATATAATAATGAAAATATAGTGTGATCTCAGCCATGAGTGAACTTAATGAAAAGGGTAGAAAATATATAACGCTCACCTTCCATGCTATAAAGTGGGAGATGTCTGTAACCTCTTTTTAGGTAATCTAGCCTTACGCAAGAAGTTGCAAGACTGACATCTCCATTTTTAATGGTAAACCTTATAAAATTAAATCCTGTATCTTGACAAACGGCGTCAATTTCTGTCCTCCATACAGGATTGGAGCCATGCCCTCCGCAAACCTTAGTAGATGCTTGGTTAAAAGAATTGACTACGCCATTGGTAACTGATACAGGCTCAACCAGCCCATCTCCAAGTATCTCAATTACAACGTATGGTGCAAAACAATGAAAATCATTATTATTCATTGTTGTAGGTTTTGGCAGTAGTTGTGCAGATAGTACAACAGTTGAAAAGGAAATTCTTGACTTTTCCACATTGGCGTGAATCTCTTCAATACCATTGGTGTTATGCACCATAGAGAGTAAGTACGCAGGCTTGCGGACATATCCCGAGTGCCAAAATGCATCATCTTGATCGCATACTCTAAACATCGCTTGGTTAATCTGTTGACCAACATCATAAGTTTGCCAATTAGTTGCTACCATTTGAACACCCAATTTCCAACATTTAGTTGGATCAAAATTAGAAGATTTGTATCTGAGCGCATGGGGATATACTCTCATCATATAGCGCCTGTTGTGCTTGTTAATCGCGAGATTCTGAGATTTATCTTTACAAAGGTTGTCGAATTTCTTTTCACCAATTGAAAAGCAATGATTGGGAGTTTTCGATTCTGGAAGCGAGAAGTTCCGAAATCTGATCCCATGTATTGCAGATATGTTCAAAAGCTCTTCGCCAACTACAATTTTCCTCTTAAATATACTGCTCCGCATACCCTTCCTTTTGGAGCTACATTCCGAAGAAGTGCTAGACATGAGTTCTACCTCAGACTCAAAAGAAGACCCTTTAGATGATGTTGAATGATGTGAGCTGTCGAGCGGTAACGTATTTTCAAATTTTACCTTTTTGCTTTTTAGAATAATTCTATGCTTCAACTCCATCGGACTTGGTAAGATCGTTCCACGATCTGCAACGTACAGCAAGGGTCCTAAAGGTTCAAAAAGCTGGCGTATTATGTGCTGCCCCTCTTCACGACAGTGTATCTCTAAGGAGACTATCAAGGGATATGGAGAACTGAAAAAGGCGTATTTGCGGATTACCTCGATAACATTACGGAGTGGTATCGAAGAAGTTAGCCTCCCATGACAGACAACCGGACCATCATCACTATCCCAAATGTCAATCTCAACAGATCTGCATCCTTGTTGTAATGCTAATATATACCCTTCAACACTTGCCATACCGCCTACCTGCGATCCTAGTAAATAAGTATTGTGAGAAGATGAAATAAAATATTGCGAGATAGGCCTCGAATAATCTTCATGCTCCTCTTTAAAGCATGGTTGCGATGATAGATATTTGAGAAGCATATTCTCGTTCATAAAACCGTTGATAGAGTATTTTTTAAATATTTGTTGAGCTTTTCGCTCTTCTATGTCCTCATATTGTTCATTGACTAGGAATTCGTAAAATCTATTAAAATCAATCTTATCGTCTCGTGAAATCATCTTCCAAAGATCAGTCATCTCCTCCCGTTTTTTTAAAAGTAATACAAACTTTTGGAAATCCTCGAAGTTTAAAAGACCATTGTTGGCAACATCCACTTGCCTAAATAAATATTCTAAATGGTTGGTGGAGCAGTAAATGTGAAATTTTGAACAAAGATCTTTTACATCGGCAAATGAAAGTGTATCTTTATCTTCATCTTCTTTTTTTAAAGATACATGANCCTGCCAGTGTATATTAGCAAACTTTTCATTGCTTGGAATGGAGATACTTTCCATTAGTTCTCTTCGCTCCTTAACAATAGTCATTAAAGTCCTGTAGAATGCATCCATATCATCAGCTGTTGGCGCTAGTAGATGCAACGCTTTCAACTTATTTGGAGAATCTTGATATATTATAGTGAGCCATTGCTCTGCAAACTCCTCCGGTAACCCGTATTGTTCCCGATAATTTCTAGCCATAGCGGCAGTGCGAACATCCTTTATTTTATCTACCTCCAAGCATTTATTGACCTTCCAAGTTATCACGCTATCTCTAATGGCAAAATAATATTCTACCCTTTTCCTTCTTGTAATCTTGATTAACCTCATCTTGACATTAAGTACGGGTTTGTTATTGTGTCTTGACTTCAAAGATGAAGTAGGTGCTTCCTCAACGGCATGTTTTGAATTATATGCTTGAGAGTAGGTCAAAGGTCCTAATTCTCCATTTTTATGATATTTAACCTTTCCATGGCAAATGTATGCCGTTGTCTTCCGTAAAATCTGTTTTACCTTACTGAAAGGTTCGTTTATAGAAGTGCTGCCGCAGGACATAGTTTTACAATACTAGCTTTCTCTAAGTTCTTAATGAAGCAGCAGTATATGTTCCGAGTTATAACTGAATGAGCTAAAACTCTGGACATCATCTAATTTATATTCCTTAAACGCCTAATTGACAGACTTTCATTTATTACATGCATAAAGCCAAGATACGAACGAACGGTAAGAAATAAATCCTTTTGGACATCAAAAGTCTCTAAAAAAACATTATATCATTAAACACGGTATCAGTATGTGATGCGTAAAAAGGTGTGCAAAGGCGTTGGAACCCTTAGCCTTGTAGGCAAGCGAACGTAGTCAGCGTGAGCTTTTTCGCATCGTAGCAAAAAATCTCCAAGGGTCCCATTGTTTCTTCTAGTTGCGTTTAAAATCGTATCACGGTCAGGTACAGGCAATTTCGAATTCAGACTTGCATAGAATTTGATCTTCTCATTTTCAAAATGCTCAATAGCCTCATGTTCTATATGAATTAATTGAGTTTCTTTGGGTTGTATAGATACGGAGGTATCTAACGTCCGAGTGGTAGGGCAATAAGTCGAGTCGGGTTCATATGAAACCTCGCACGACCCAAAGGATGGGAATGTGATATCCATTTCACTGCTAAGCTCTTCCACCCTTGAGGCACTTGAGTATCTTTTACTGGAAGTGTTCGCCTCCTTGGCGCTATCTAGCAGATTTATTTCATTCCTTATGACTGTGGCGTCGACATCAGTGACTGAAGAGTTCGAGTAAGAGGCACCAGAGAGAGCTTGCCTAGAATCCGTATCCGTTCTGTCCTCTAGTTCTCCCTCCTGGGTTGAGAGATCAATAACGTAGGATTTCCTATGGAACTCGTATGGGTTGACGCCTGTACACCCTTCCAAGCCAATTTTATATACATCATCAAAGGTTGGTAAATCTCCCCCTGGTACAGAGTTTTGATACTGCGATTGAAAATCATGCGAAACTGCGCGTCGCCCACGATTCACCCGAAGAACGTTGTTCACCCTTTCATATGGTTTCTCAGATGTTAACATAGGCTTGAGTCTCATTTTTTTTAAAAGTAATTCGCCAACACTGTAACGTTTTGACTTGGACGAGTAACTCATTTTGTTACTACTATTGGGACGTTCGCAAAGAGATATATCTCTCATCTTGTTTGTCATCTTATCCAATTCATCGACGCTCCCAAGTTGGTTCACAATAGGATCAACCTTAGCCTTGACAGTTAGCCACTTCTCCGCTAAACGGTTGGTAACGGATGCAATATGGGGGCTCAAGATAGATGTGTCCAATGCTTTATAAATAACATCAAAGGCTTGTGAGATAATTTCCTCCATATCTTTGATCTGTATTCCCAGTTTTTCATTTGAATCTATTGAGGTGGAGCTGCTTATACGGCCAAGAATCGCTTCCGTATTCGATATGGAATTGCTAAGTTCTATATTCATATTAGTAAAGAGCAGGTCCCAACGCTTATCAATGACTTTTTTTCTGAAATCCTTCAATACAGTGTAGAGGCATTCATATTTTTCAACAGTATTTTCATACTTATGATGCAGCAACCGTAATAAGTAGTCAGGGTTAGGCAACTTTCTGGTATTAAATGCAGATATTCTACTCTTCAAAATTTCCTTTAACGATGTTTCCAGGGGAAGTAACGTTTCTTCAAGGCAACAATACTCGTCATAAAGATCTTTCTCTAATTTAGTAAGAGTTGGCATGTGAGCTTCCTGACCACTGATTGACGACGATATAAGTGGAATAAGTTCAGCCAGTGTAAAAAGAAAAGGATGGTTGCTTGCTTCTGCTGAAAACTTCTGCTCAAGTACAGAAAACTTTCTCAAATTTTCCTCAATCTCCTCATTAATGGAGTTCATATGATCCTTGAATATCTCATTGAATTCCAACGCGGTATCAAAAAGATCTTTTATGGAAGTAAATAGAAGTATCAGTTTTCCAACAATATCTGAGATCTCATCGACGCAGTTGAATATCTTCAGCATTTCTGGATTATTAGGAGACTTTCTTTGGGTTTCCTCGACGATATCCAGCACTTTTACTATGGTAGGCTCCACATGCACAAAACAGCGGTACAATGGATAAAAAAGGGACCTGCCTTGTTGTATCCAATCAAAATATTGCGGCAGTTGAGATACTACGACATCATTTGAAAACGAAGTCAGGAGTGAAATACTGATATCCTGCAGAATGTCCTTGAGCCTCGGGAGTTCGTATTTAATATCATTTATTGTTACACCATGCCTGTTTAGCCTTGGAAGGCTATCTTCCAATGAACTAACCACAGGTTTCAAAGTTGTAGCCAATGGAGAATAATTAGAAGTGCTAGACCTTGACATAAAGCGAAATTAGCCTAAATATGAGCTAACTGAAGTAACTAATAGGTTGTTCTTTTCTAATTTTCAAGGATCTTGTCTTGGAAATATTATGTTTTAAATGTGTGTAGATCTCTTCCTCGATGCGCGTAAACAAAAATCATCCTGTGACCTTATATCGATTAAGTAATTGAAAAAAAAAATATTAAACACTAAGCAAAATATCAATAGAAGTAATGCTTCAATGATACCTTAGCATTCTACATTCTATAATTTAGAAAAGTTACTAGTATGTAATAATGGACTCTTTAGGCTATGGTCTTAAGGTACTTGACTTCTTGTCATAGCTAAGGTCTTCTAAAACATGTTGGATGACTTCGTCGCTCATGTCTGATTCCGGTGAAACTGCCTCTTCCACAGGAGTATTATGCTGCGTTTTAACATTAGCAGAATTGGATGCGGGTTCTAATTTAGGGTTGGGATCACCACTACTTTCGTTTAACAGTTTAAATAGTTCGCTACCTTCATCCTTGTACAACTTCTCAAATTTCCCGGTTTCTACCACAGAACCATCATCGCCAAGTACAATGATGTTCTCAGATCTTCTAATAGTACTTAACCGATGTGCAATGCTGATTATAGTTAGCTCTTTGCTCCTCATTAGTTGGCCCAAGGTATAGTTTATAGCACCCTCGCTCTCGACATCTAAAGCAGACGTAGCCTCATCTAGGATCAGAATTTTTGGTTCTTTCATCAGCGCTCTAGCGATTGCAATCCTTTGCTTTTGACCTCCACTTAAAAGCGCTCCTCTAGGGCCTATAACAGTATTATATCCATCCGGAAATTTTGAGATGAACCCATGACAAAAGCATTTTTTTGAAATAGCACGTATCTCATCAATTGTCGGTTCCCGTGAAAGTCCATAAGTTATATTATCCTTTATTGTACCTGACATTAAAACTGGTTCTTGTTGGACGACACCCAAATGACGTCTTAATGACTTAGAACTTATTGTGGAAATATCTTGATCATCAATTAGGATCGCTCCCTCGGTAGGGTTATAAAACTTTAGAAGGAGGGATGTTATAGTGGATTTTCCCCTACCCGAAGGCCCAACTATACATACATTTGAACCGGGTTCAATCGTAAAGTTCAATTTGTTGAAAATTTGGTTTGATTTTCTAGTAGGATAACTAAATGAGACATTCTTAAATTGGATTTTACCTTCCTTCGGTATAAAAACATCTCCCACAGAGGACTTAATAGAATTTCTATTATCTAGCAACTCAAATAAACGAGAGGCAGCACCTGCACCTTTCATTAGTTCTGAATAAAATGTGGATAGTCCAAATACAGAACTACCAGTGTATTCAGTGTACAACATGAAAGCAGTCAAGTCACCAATGGATAAAGATCCCTGCAAAACCAAATGGGACCCATATGCAAGAACGACTAAAAAGCTTACATCCCCAAGAATTCCTGTAGAACTGAAAAAAGTTGCATTTGTGAAAGCTTCCCTCTTGCCAACTGCAAAAAGCTTCTTAATGGCTGTATTGTATTTCCGTAGTTCTTTCTTTTCCCCAACAAAGGACTTAATAGTACGAACCCCGTTTAATTGTTCTTCCGCGACTCTTGTTAGATTTCCAGAGGATTGCTGTAATTCTCTCGATATCGATCTAATCTTTTTTCCGTAAATTGTAGCGCCAACAACTAATGGGGGCGCAAACAAAAATAATACACTGGCTAAAGCACTCGAAATGTGAAGCATCATTCCTACACCTACGCCCCCGCAGATAACTGCCTTACATCCGTCTGACACATTTTGTGTCATTGAGCGAGAAACCACATATGCATCAGCCCCCAACCTAGATATAAGATCACCTACTTTGTTTCTATCAAAAAATTCAGCATCGTGATGAATGGCTTTCTTCATAACTTTGGCTCTTAAGCGCGCAACTAACCTTTCACCAATCACCCGTAACATAACTAATCTACCAAAGTTAGCCGCCGTGCCCAGTAGTAGTGCACCGGCAAATATGAAAAAAAACTCAGGAACTGTTATATCGCCTATCATTGGGGGCATATCATTTAGTGATAGTGATTTCGTAGCAGAGTCAACCATGGCACCTTCTTCATTGACACTCCTTTCATTTTCTACACTGGCCAACGTTGTTCTAGTAACGTCTAGTATCATACCGATAACTTTTGGTACAGCCATTCCAATGCTGCAAGAGATTGTTAATAGGCCTACGGCTAGAAGTAATAACTTCCAATCGTGTTTTATCAATACTAAAAGCCTACCTACTTCCTTTAAACCAACATCCGGTGTAAGCCGGCCTCCAGAGGGATTTTTTATTCCTAACGTATTCTTCTTATAATCACCTATCTTCTCGCTTTCGTCTTTATTTCTAGCAGTATCCTGCTTGTAGCTCTCAGTTGCTTTGCTTCCAGTGCTTGCATACGCCTTTTGCATGCAATATGGGGGGTACATTTTAGGCATGCCAAACGCTCTCACAGGAAGTATAGGTACTTGCTGGCACGCTTTACCCTGGAAACAAGTAAGCTGCTGCACATGTCCTACAAGTAGCTTTCGACATGGTCTTACAATGTCAAATACGCCTGTCGTGCCAAATCGTCTTAACATCTGAGACCAACGTTCTACCAGCTGTAATAGTTCTTTGGAGTACCTCTACAATAGCAAACCCAGTATATGATGCCTACTAGCATGTGATAAAAATAAAAGGTGAACGTTTAATTTATGCTCTTGCTAGCAGGGTTTAGTTCCTGGTTGGTGGTTTTTAGGGAAGTTCGTTTCTTATAACATTTTATGGATAAAAAACTACTCCCCGGCGGGGCCAGGGTGGATTTATTGGTGCAGCATCAACCTACTTAGAAAGCTTTAACCGTTAAGTAGAAAAAGGCGTAAGGAATGCATTCTACATGATATTTCAACTATGTAAATAGGAGAAACAAAATAACTGTACATAATCGGAAACTTAACTATATGAGCAACATCCTCAAGTCTTGTCCTCTTTTAAAGAATATTGGCAAAAACCGCACATAAAACTCTTGCATCATCATTCAGCTTTTAATGGCACTGGCTCGGAGGGAATTCCGTTACTTTGGTACTCAGAAACCTTGGCTTCAGTTCTCGATCTGCTTAGAACAGCAGCAGTTTGTAGTTCAGTACGCAAAGCGGAACGTACAGTCTGTGCGGCAACTGCCAAGTAAGTGCTATAAGTTAAACCTGCCTTTCTCCAAGCTGACATATTTACCTGGCTTCAATTTCTCGTAAGCAATGGACGCTGGTATAATCTCTAATCAAGTTATACAAGTAGTCGGCGAGAAGTGAGAACAAGAACATTTGTTCTGAATGACCAAAAGTTCTCTATGATTGGATCGTTAAAAGTTATAAACATGTCCGGGTAACAATTGCTTAAAAATGAAAATTTAGCAAATGTACAGAATGTTCGATAACAAAATGTCAATACACCATCTCCATGCACCGTTCATATACAAGCAACGGTAAACGGAAAGCACTACTTTAAAGTATTTGCATCAATAATTCAGGAGCTACCAATTTGACTACAGGTAGTATTTGTCAAGAAGAAGTTATGACAAAGCAGGTTAATAGAGATCTCTTTTATAAGATTGCATCTGATTTGCCAGATGAGCGCATAAAAGGTTCAGTGCAGCTGATCAATGAACTAACCCAGCTCAATGTTGAAGGAAATCATAAGGAATGGGATTATGTGGTAAATAGATTGATAAAAGGTCTTGCTTCAAATAGCCAAAGTGCCAGATTAGGGTTCTCCATGTGTCTAACGGAAGTCGTTGACTTAGCATTGGGAAACGGTTATTTTAAAAATATTGAAGAATATATTAGTACCCTGTACGACAATTTATCCAAAAATAAGACAAAAAATGGAAAAGAAGTTCGCGGCCTTGTATTTGGTAAAATGTTTGGTTTGAAGGCGTTGTTAAATAATCCACTTTTCTCGAAGATCTTCATAGATGAAACCGGTAACGCTGAAAGCCCATTCACCATCTCGTTTATGCGCAAACTGATCATACTATCACAATCTAAAGCATGGTTGAGGGAGCCATGCTTATATACTTTGTATCAAGTCATCGAGAAACTAGCTCCTGTTAGTCGAAATCATGAGCTGCTAGTGTCAATGTTGAAGTTGCTAGATGAATACCATTTGACACTTACAAACGAGGGGTTGGCTATCTATTTATTCTTGATTTACGCTTGCGATGAAACGAAGGATTTGCTGAGAAGTGGGGAGCATCTAGCCGACCTTTCACTTTCAAACCCTCATTGGAAGCATAACGATCCTCTTGCTAAAGGCAACAAGGAAACTCTTTCTCAAGTCTTAAAAGATACAGTACCAGCAGAGGGAGTGGATGTAAAAGCTAAAGGAACATGGGCTCCCAGGCTTCATTTTGTTTGGGATATTTTGCTGCCAATAATCTGTGATAGTGGGGCTAAGGAAAATCCCGAACATATTTCCAAGAAAAGGAAGAAGGATAAGGTCCGCACGAAGCAAACAAATATACAGCTTGCGGAGTTTTGGCAGGTAGTTGTAGAGGAGGAGTTCTTTAAAGAAAAGGCTTCTAGTGAGAGGAAATACCTGGGGTTTTTAGTACTTGAAAAAGCATTAAAGCATGTTCCTGTTACATCCGTTAAGGTTTTATTCACCAAGTTTGTGATGCGTACACTCATCAATCAAGCAAGTGATTCAAAAAGGAATTTGCATAAGGTTTCCACAAACTTTTTGAAATCTATTATTATAACGAGTGAACAACAGCCAGAGAAAGTGATCCCAATTATAGACATTTTATGGTTTGGATCAAATGGGTCTATCCACTTTGATCAGTTGACTAAATCTAAAACAGTAAGTTGTCTGTTGTCAAATAAGTTCTTAAGCGCCCAACAGCTAAAGGCTCTTGTTGACTGTATCCTTCACCATTTCGAAGCTAGTGATAAAAATAATCAATTAACCAAGCATATCTTAGATACACTTTTACATCTCGCTAGAGCTCACAAATCTAGTGCAGATGAGTTATGGATGGTACCTTTATTGAGGTTTATGGTCAGACTTTCTTTTTTTAAAAGCGGGGACCAAGTATCTGATAGCCCTGTTGATGAATCAATTAACTCAATTCCTGTGATGGCAAAAGAAAGACTTTTCTCAATCCTCGGTGAATTGATCCATGCTCCTAAACTGCGAAAGAACGCATCACCATGGTCATTCATTACCCTCCATATTCTTCTTACCGAAGAGAAAACAAATTCTTTAGAATTGCAATTGGATGAAGAATTACAAGAAGTTAAGCTGCAAGCTTTAAAAGCGTTGACAAATATTAGAGACAAACTAGAGGTTACTGAAGTTAATAACCAAGTACGTGGTTTGGAATTATTGTTTTCAATGTGCATATTACAGTTGTACGCAGGGGATACAGACTCCGCCTCAATCTTAGAAGAGCTAATGGGCCTCAACTTGGACTCTACCCATGGGGCGGTAGGCATGACAGCTATCACTGAAATACTGCTTTCCTTTGCAGCTCAAAAGAAAGCGATGCTAAGAAAGCTGGTTATGGTTGTGTGGGAATCATTCATACATAAAGTTGGGCAACCAGAACTTGAGTTGCTACTAGAAACATTGACTGCAAGGGAAAATAAGGAGGGCTTTTCTTCATTGTTTGAGGGTGCTAACGAATATACTGAGGATGAAGATAGCGACTCCTGTAATAATTCTCACGCAAATAGTTCTGAAGGATCTGATGACGAAAATTCCGAAGATTCTGATGACAATTCTGATGATGAATATGCTGATGCTACTGATGTAGCAGAGATTGATAAGGAGGCAACTAGTGCACTAGCCAATGCGTTAAAACTCCCGGAAAATATTCTGAATGAAAAGGGAGAAGTCGGCTATGAAGATCTTCTCAACGATGAGGGTGAGACTGATGA
The DNA here is from genome assembly GCA_000710315.1 of Eremothecium coryli CBS 5749. Taxonomy (NCBI): domain Eukaryota; kingdom Fungi; phylum Ascomycota; class Saccharomycetes; order Saccharomycetales; family Saccharomycetaceae; genus Eremothecium; species Eremothecium coryli. The sequence goes on from AZAH01000016.1 coordinate 24,086, forward strand.
AGAGGAAGAATCTATGGATGACCAAGCTATGTTAGAGCTAGATGGTCAACTTTCGGAAATATTCAAGCGTCGAAAGGAAGCACTGACTAAGGTTTCGACTGGAAATAAAAGAAAATTGGAAGTGAAGGATGCGAAAGAAAGTGTTGTGGTTTTCAAACATAGGGTCCTGGACATGTTGGAAGTATATGTAAAAAATGTTGATAACACCTTAACTTTGGATCCTGAAAGAGGTTTTCAAGTACTACTGGATTGCTTAATTCTTATAGTGCCAGTGCTTAAGTGTCTTACCACTACCATGGATAAGGCAGTCGCCGAAAAATGCGCAAAGATGCTAAAAACTAATGTCTGCAAACTGAAACTATCATCTCTCACCCCCGCTAACGAAAGAGGTATGCCGGAACAAGTTCTATCGCGGTTAGAGGATTTGCACACGTTCGTACTGAATTCGAAAGCTGGAAAATATCCCCAGCTGTTTTCATCCACCTGCTCAAGCTCTTCGCTTTTCCTGTGTAAACTACTTACTGTTGCAGGCGAAGAAACATCTGCATACAATCAAGCAATCGATCTGTACACGGCTACTATGAAAAAATGGCATAGCCAAGGTAAGTTTAGTGCCAACTTCTTTACCGATTTTATTAACTGGTTAGCATCGAAGAGGGCCAAGAATTAAGTTACATTAATGCCGCTGCGTAATACAGTTACAACAAAGGATCAATTCTTACCAATCCTACACGTACTTACTGTCACTGTTCTAGGAAACTAGTTCTTTCAAAGAAACACGCGATAGAACAGAACCATCTCTAAATACACAAGTCCTAGCGCTTTCTAGTTAAAATTACTTGTCACGTACTTCCGCTCGTGTTAGTTCATTATGTTTTCTGTGTCTGAACTTCACTGACAAAATGTGTGTCTTGAAGGAGTAGTTCACTCTCATGTAAGACTGGCAGTGATACTGTTTGAATGTCTCCATTGCAGAAGGCCTTTTAACTTCCCTTGGGTGAATGAGCCTCTGATGACTTTTATCTTGAGAACAATATAGTACGCATGACACTGAGGTGACATGTACCGAAGTCCTTTCCTTACTAAGCTTGATATCGCATAGATTCCTTATCTTACTTCGTAGCCCCTCAATAAATGTATCGAAAGGAGCTCTGTAGAGAGAAGTATCATCCGCGTCTGTATTATTTAATAGTATCCTAGGAAAGAGTGAAGGAGAGAGAGAGGACGCATCGTACTTCCCTGATATACTCTGGAATTCTCTCTCAGTGTCTAGAGCTGTGAAGAACTGCTCCATGTTGGGGTCAATGGTAAGCTCTGTGGCCCTTTTACGTGCACGATAGGCGTTGTCTCGTTTCCGACGCATGGCCCTTTGTCTTTCCAACCGTTCTTGTGGGGACATAGACTGCAACTGTCCCTTCAAAATCCTTTGCCTCTTTCCTAACGAGAGCATTTCACGGTTCAAACTGAGAGAATTGACGTCCATTAAAGATTCATCCGTGTTAATGGATCCTTTTGTTTCGCTTGACCCAATACGCGATACTGCTCGCGCAACATCCGCATCATCTGAGGCTTCCAGTGCTTCCAATCTACTCTGGCCATCTTCAAGAAGGCTATCTTCGGTTGCAGTCATGCTTTCCGTAACCCTAACAGTATCTCTTGATCTAAAGGGTGAGGATGACATGAATCAATACAAGTGCTTCCTTCTTTACAGCATAGGCATCGGTATATAGCTATGGTTTAACTAACATCCCTTGGTGATCTCACCTTGCAGTTCTGTAAATACAAAAGAACGTCTTGGCCATCAATAACTGATATCACTGTTGACGATAACACTACGAATATGGTGCTGGTATATAACTGCAGTAGCCGAGCTGTGCATGAACCTTCGATTAGCGCGGCATCTCCGCAATTGAGATTTTTATTAATGCTGTATACTTGCTTTGCATTTGGCATGTGCATACTTCCTTCCTAATTATTTATTTTGAGTATTATTGTAATATAATTGCCGCATAAACTGAAAACAAATGATTCTGAAAAGAAGTGAATCAAGCAACGAGGGCGTTATATTATATATATATATATATATATATAAAGGAGAGCTTTGATGGCTATGTGCTCTATATCAGCAGATGTTTGTTTTTCATGTGTATATATATATGTATGTTATACTTATAGACGTGTCTTAGACGCAGGACAGGACCAGAGAGTGACCGGTGTGCCTAAAATCTCGTTCAAACAGTAACATTGTCGTTTCTAAACAATGGTATATGGAACTAACCTAAATAGGAGCCTCACAACTGCAGAGAGAGCCTTATATGAAGAAGTAGCAGCCGGGAGGAGCAATGGCTGTGTATATGCAGCAAAGTACAACATTGAGAAGACAGACGTAGAGTACTTGTCCGACTCGACTACTCTGCGCACATTACAAGGTGACGGTCTGGCCGCAGAGCATATATCACATGCGCTGCAGATCCTCATTATGGAAAACGAAGAGCTGCGGCTGACGGTTACTGAAGGCTACAAATTTACCCCAGTGAGCGAAATAAGGTACGGAGACGTTGTTCACTCTATCCAATTTGAGCATGCTAAGGATGGTGATTTTGGTTGTCACAACGGTATACCGCCGTCAATAATAAGACATGTCCTTGACAGAGGTATTTTCCATCCAGGAAAACCATTATGGGAGGTTTATGTTGTTGATTTTGCCGTAATAGTGTTCCATTCTCATGCTCTTATCTCGGATATATTTGGGTGTGCTAATTTGCATACTAAGTTCCAAAGGGCGTTAAAGCAAACCTCGGGCAGCAGCGACGTTATCGAAGTGCTATATACATGCAGCGAGGGGTTAGAAAAAGGGGATAAAAATATATTTTCTAAACAATCTAAATCACTACGCGAAGCGCTGGGGAAGATTAGGGTCAATTACAAATTCAAGAGTATCTATGAAACAGCATCGAGACACATACGTTTTGCGGTTTTCAACCACAGAAACGCACGTGATTATAGTACAAGTAAGCAAGTGCAATTACGCAAAGCTTTGCTAAGATTGCCTAATACAAATAGCCGCTGTGGTACAACTGTATGCGGATCATTTAGCGTAGAAAGATTGGATTCGTTGCAATTGCTGTTGCAAAGGGAGGGCTTGTGTCTGAACGGCTTCGTATGCGCAATTACGTTGCTTTGTCTTAAACCTACCATTAGGAATTTCAACAGATCGATTACTTTCTCAATAGGCCTTAATTTGCGTCGAAATTCAGATATCAGCTTAGGTATAAACTCTACTAATGTTATCGTCGAATGTCCATTATCATTAATAGATGATGAAAGGTGCGGAATTAGCATAGGACCAGTATACAATACTAACAGCTGTGCCGATGACAAACATTCCGAATTTGACGAAACGCTGCTGCTGCTGCACGAATTTAGAGAGGTGGCAGCCTATGTTTCAAAGGCCATTGAACGACGCAAGTTGGGTGAGTGCGGTATAGTAACTATACAAGGCCCATCAGGGCGAGTCGGCAAAAAATCAGAGAATAAAACAATAGAGGTGAATGTTGTATACCTTAATAAGTTACCCCAGGATCATCCACAAATAGTGGAAGCTAATTCTACCAGCTCATTGACGCCAGGCTCGTTGATTTATGTTTCTTGCACAGCATTGAAAGGCGTGGGGCTCAACATATGCATGCACTACGAAGGCACGTACTCCATGGATTCGTTCGTTGGCTGCTTCCAATCCTTCCTGGAAGAATGGGGCGGGGCTGGAAAACGACTAAATCCAAGGTAATTGAAAGGCGACGAAGTTAATTACTTGCGGTCCCTATGTCATAGACTTAGACCAAAAAGCTAGGGTCCAATCTTTTGGGAATATCTGAAATTAGGCTGCTTGATAGCTTCCATACGTGAATGGTATTTTCCTCTTCAACGCTGCCCAGCAACCATGGTAATCCTGGGTGACTAGAAATATCATTAACGGGACTACGATGTCCCGCATGCATCATCATCACTTCAGGAGCACCATCATCCGCGTCGTCTGGGGCTTGTTCGGCACCAATTTGAGTAATGTCCCATATAATGACACGTCTGTCCATGCCACCAGTATATAGTATTCCGTCCTTATGTGCGCAAAACTCCATACTTGTAACAGAGTCTTCATGGCCGTGCATTGCATGTAATGGCGAATTCGTACTTCTCATATCATATAAATAAACCTGAGAGTCAGTACCTGCTGCCGCAAATAAGTTACGGCTATGTTTACTAAATGATAGAGTATTAAATGGGCTTTCAGCAGCTACTTTTACCGATGGACTTCCTATCGATCGCTTATCATGAAGTAGGAGGGTTTTATCTTCTGAAACAGTGCCAAAAATGTTTTCATCAAACTCATGCCATTTACAGTCATTTACAATATCACTGTGCATGTTGACGACTGAAGTGGGGGCAGCTGCGGAGGAAATATCCCACAAGGCGACCGTACTATCATCAGAAGCAGATAGCAGTTCACCTGCAGAGTTAGGGTTGAACGCTAGACCGTACCCATTCTCTTTATGGAATGATAGACGATTCACCAAAGCTTCACTCTTATCTTTTGATCTATCATAAATAAATACAGTACCCTTGTCGTTGATAGTAGCTATAATTTTGTCATGTGAACTCATATATCTAGCCCTTATCACCTCACCTTCATGTTCGAATTTTTTAGCTATTTTAATTTTCGATTTTAATGGGCTATGAAGGTCCTCTGTATTATCCGCAGGAGCGCCGACCACGTCATCAGGGAGGTGAATTGCTGCAACCTTTAAGTAGTTCTGTTCATTACCAGATGTCTGTGTGCCAAGTAGCAGCTCTTGGCGGTTACTATGTTCGTTCTGCTTGCTTGGAAGCCATTGTACTGTTAGGGATGGCCATGTAAGCTTTGTTTCGCTTACAAAGTCATACATAACTGGGACGTTATTTTTCCACAATTCATATTCTTCTTCAATGGATAAATCCTCGTTATTGGTATCAACGGCTTGCATGCTCATTGGTGCTGGCCTCCCTATGGGNTTCAAAGGTCAGATTTCGTATTACACTGAATACTGAGAACCTAACATTATCTATGTGGTATTTTTCATAGATGTAGTAGTAAAGACGTGTTTTGCTTATACACCCATACATACTATAGTGCTACCGAATCTATAAGCTTTAGGTATAAACTAAATCCTAAAGCTAGTACATAGTTTCATACCTTTTATGGTGCTACATGTTATACAATAACCATTCTCAACGTCTCTTAGGCATGTTCAACGTCTCGCGTTCAATTACTTCATCTATACCGCCAAGTTCTTCCAACCTATCTTCCTCTAAGCGTATTTGTTCACGTCTTTCCCACCAACGATCTTGGCATAAATCGAAGGATTTCTTCTTTAGGTGCTTGCCCCTTTCACCACTCTTAGAATTCTTGCTATTTGAAATAGCCCATTCTAAAAATGCTGCACCAGCACGAATATAAAAGGCCCGTAAGGTTTCGTACGGCTTAGGATGGGGCAGCCATGGTCTTGGATCTGGGAATTCTGGGCCATCAACAGAAGACTGATCACCGACACTATCCTCTTCGCATTCTTCTAGTTCCTCCGCAACAAGTTTTTGATCCTCAATTTCTTCTTCATCATCTTCATCATCGTCATCATCGTCCTCTTCAAATTCTTCATCACTTTCGAAAGATTTAGCCTTTTCTACTGTGGTTAGATCTTCCCAGTAAACCTTGACGCCGTCAAGCTTGTTCATATCAATGCTGTAAAATGAATCAATCGTGCAATCCTTTTCGCCACATTCCCAAGCCCCACTGAATATGAACAAAGTATCACCCACGATAGCTGTAGCTACATTAAATCTTGGGTGAGGTAGATGGTTGACTACCTGGTATTTACGAACACTATCTCTATTGTCCGATTCAGGATTTTCAGAGAGATCTAATCGGTTTAGTTCATCTGCGATGTCATGGTCATCTGACTCGTCTTCATCAGCAAGGTTAGCCTTATTTAAAATACTGTTTAGAACCTCCTGTAGTTCTTTATCCTTATCCCTACTACTTTTTGGATTGGTCCTGCTTTTCGTTTGACGTTGAGGTCTTAGTGAAGCAGAATACCATCTGTTAGTTTCAATTTGGTAGGTGAATAAATCATTGTAAAACAAAGAATCCAAGCTTTCCTCGGTCTCCTCAAAATCATAAACACCACCAAAAAGTACACCTCTCCCCTTGTGATGGACCATAGAACATCCAGCACGTGGCGAGGGTTGAAAGCCAGATTTTTTCCTTCTTTCCCACCTGATAGCACCTAAATCTGATTTCATCTTTAAATACCAGCAGTCTGTAAGTATCTTACCTTTCTGGAGACCCTTCCCTGCCTTCACTTTACAATATCCACCCCATAATATCGCACCTTCATCTGCAGGGATCAAGGAATGGCCAGACCTGGCATCTGGGATTGGATGGTTGGGAGGAAATTCAAGTTGCTTCCATTTGTAGGTAGTTATATCAAATAGCCAACAATCATTTAGATATGTTGTGGATGTCCCCAAATCTCTGAATCCGCCGTGAAGAATGAAGTAGTTTTTCCAAACTGTCATTCTATGTCCTGACCGGGCGCTAGGCCCATTTCTGTCCTCAATTTTAGTCCATTCTTGGAGGGAACAATCAAACAACCATGAATCCGAATAATGATAAAACGTATTTTGCTTTGGCGAAGAAAATTCACCTCCATGTATCAGCACTATACCGCTAGGATGGGCAGCAATCGCTAGCGATGACCTTGGCATGGGGGAATTTTGGGATGTGATTTTACGCCACTGATCTGTTTCAACTGAGTATATGTGTATATCATTGTAGAAGCTAGTAAGGCCGCTGCTCTCATCGGTATGTTCACCAAAGAAGAGCATTAGCTCCCTAGATCCGTGTAGCGGATTTGCAACCATCGCCGCACTTACTCTCTTACTTGGCCTATCCACTTGAGTAACATGAATTGCTTCAAAGCTGGCTTGTTGTTTTTTAAACGTTTCTAAAACCTCTTCTATATCCATATCATCATTGTCGTCGCTAAACTTCTTTGATTTCTTCTTATCCTTCTGCTCTGCTTTCAGTTGGGACTTTTTATTCTTAGCCTCTGTGCGGGCCTTTTTAGACTCTTTATCTTTCTTATTCTTCTTAGCCATTGTAGAACCAAAAACACGATACAATCTAAGAAAAGGCTATAAGCTTACTATATGCTAGACAGAGAGATGGATACGAGTAAAAACATATTTATAATAAGGCGAACTTAATAACCTGTTGAATGTTCAAAAAAAAATTTTGAAATTCTTCCCAGGCAATGAAAAAAATCAATATAAAAGGGTTTGCAGTAATAACATTTAAGTCATCATGAAGCTGTCGCATTTACAACGAGTTCACTAATTATTCTGGAAAGTGTATTTGCTTGATCTTTAGTCGCTGCTTCTGCATATATCCTTACTGCATCTTCGGTGCCACTGGCCCTCACAAATACTCTTGCATTGTCATAGGACTTCACCACCTCATCGATTTGATCCTGTAGACCTTCAGGAGAGGTTAACTGCTGCTCCGCATTGGTAGTTTTAAATATTGACCTGTTAGGGACTACAACTTTGAGTAGCGTGTTAGGTAAATCTCTATATTCCCTGTCCCAGTCTTGAGGTGACCACTTCAATACACATAAAACAAATAGCACAGACATCATATCAGAGATCGCATCGCCAATAGTTTGATTAATTAATCTAGTGAACAGTTTTAGTGTTCTTAGTGCCATGACCGCATCCTTATCAAGATTGGGTTTCTCTAGCCTACTATCCACAAGTATTTTGAAATTATCTGAAAAGACAACTGTTCCATGGCCATTTGCTTCAAAGTAAATGCCAATATCATAGTTATTAACTGCTTCACGGTGCAAGTGTTTCACACCAGTAGGGGTACATGAAACTGGAACTCGTAAAACTTCTGAAAGGTACTTGGCGGATGATCCATTAGCATATGCTGTTTGGACCACACCTAATTTAACGGAATGCTGAATTCCAGCCACTGGTAGTAATTGCTGGAAAAATTTCGCTAGTAGAGTAGAGAGCTTGTCTCCATCTAGTAAGTGAAACCATTTTGATGCATCTCTGTAATAAAATATCACTCTGTCAGCATCTCCGTCAAATGAACAATAAAGCGTCTCTAAAGGACTATCTTCAGGAATATTTTCAGGTAAACATTGGTTTGTTTTCACAAAATCAGCTCCACAAGCCTTATTTAATAGTTTGTGATCTGACCACTGGCCATTAATAATAGTTACAGCATCTCTGAAAAAAGGAGTCTGCCGAAATAAGAGGTCTGCTTTAATCCCACCAATCCCGTTTGCCGCATCAAGCACCAAAGGGTAGGGAGCAGATTTGATACCATGCAATTCACTAAGTTCCTTCCATGCAGAAACAAAATGGGAATAGTATATATCCTCCTTTATCTGTTCAATGACTGCTTCTGAATTACATGCCTGAGTTAGAAAATGTAACTGCGGTGTGGTCAACATGCCAAAATCAACTAATTTAACGTTCTGAAAAACCTTTGTACCATCTATAAATGCATTTTTTAAACGAGGTCCTGACTCCCTTGAATCACGGGCGACTGCTATACTAGCTTCTATATCACTCTCCTGGATGTTGAGTTCCTTCATTAACTCCTCCACTTTTTTAAAAAACGCATATTTACCTTTAGAGGCAGTGTTCGCCATATCTGTAGCATATGCCTCCCAATCTTGCTCTAGCATGTTGCCCTGAGGATCCACAAGTTTCACACCATTATCTTCAGGTGGATTATGAGAAGCAGTAATCATAGCACCAACGAATCTACCCTTTAAATAGATAGAACGCATGCATGCAAGTACCCCAGTGCTAAACAAAACTGTATCTAATATATCAGCATTATGACGGAATCCCGCTGTTCCATATGTATAGCTGTAGCCCGTAACACAATGTCTGTCATATAAATCGCTGATCTCTTCGAAGGTTTTCATATTAATACTAATCCTATCAGCTCAGAAACTCTCTTATACGTTGGCAAAGGACTTCAATTAGAAGCTTCTATGTAAAGCAGGCTTGTGTACGTCTTATGATATTTTGCTTTGATACTTGGGAAAATGTCACATTGAATTTAAGTCGCAGCATTTTTTAGCTATGCAAAATTATTTTTTATAAGTGAATTAGCTACTATCCAACTCCTTCTCCAGAACAACAGCGCCTGCCGTTTACATGCCGCTATGGCTCCTCCGACGCCAATTATAAGCAGAGCTGAGGTTGAACCTTTGTTCTCAATGGGACGGGATTGTATTCTGGCTTCTTTAATTCAGAATGAATGTTATTTTAACGGCCATAGCTATACATGCGTACCCTTCAAGAGGCTTTTTAAAGAGTGCACAGTGAACAAAAAACGCGTGCGCATTGAGGTGACGGATAGAAGCACGAATTCTAAAACTAAGTAGAGTGGTACAGATGCAACAAAATTGCAACTGAAGAGGGATATAGTCCTTCAGCCTTTCTACTTGCATAATAAACTTCTACTATGTCTACCAGGATCATCCCTTTAGTTTCTTCTACCCGGAGCAAATATCACGCAAGACATCTTTATAGTATTTCTGTGCAATTAGATTATATGACCGTTGTATGATTGTTAGCTAGCTGATTGTTTTATTTATGCTGTTAGCCTATTCTCATAACCCGGACAACGACAGTGAGTAGTACAGTCCGACCTTCCGACCTCGGATACGATAACAATTTGATGACATCTTATGCTCTGCATGGGAGTCTAAATCCAGCACATATGGAGTATAGGTAGATATATAACAGTTACGTTGTAGACCCGGAGAAAGAAGGCAGCATGAAGGTTTTAATTTAAACACCAGAAGTGGAGCCCTCCGGATCACCGTACTGACAGCGTGTTGCTTTAAAGTGAATTTGGTGGTATCATATATTTTTCATAATAATGCTCAGAGTTTCCAAGACAAACCCATTAAAAAGCTTCCTCAACAGTAGGATGCTATCAAGTACTATACCAATGTCTCAAAAGCACCGTGTTGAAACTGATGCGTTTGGTGAGATTAATGTACCAGCCGACAAGTACTGGGGAGCACAAACTCAAAGGTCTTTCGAGAACTTCAAAATTGGAGGGCCACGCGAGCGCATGCCAATCCCAATTATAAGGGCATTTGGGGTGTTAAAAAAGGCAGCTGCTGTGGTTAACGAGTCTTTGGGCACTTTGGATCCTAAGGTTGCGAAGCCTATCCAGCAGGCAGCCGATGAAGTTATTGAGGGCAAACTAGATGAACATTTCCCATTGGTAGTATTTCAAACAGGCTCAGGCACCCAAAGTAATATGAATGCTAACGAAGTTATCTCCAACAGAGCCATCGAAATCTTAGGCGGCGAGATTGGCTCTAAGCAGGTGCATCCAAACAACCACTGTAACCAAGCTCAGTCCTCTAATGATACTTTTCCATCCGTGATGCACATTGCAGCAGTCACCGAGGTTACCAAGTCATTGCTGCCAGAGTTAACTAAATTGAGAGACTCATTTAAGCAAAAGAGCGAGGAGTTTGACCATATTGTAAAGATTGGCAGAACTCACTTGCAAGATGCTACTCCGCTAACTTTGGGCCAGGAGTTCAGTGGTTACACCCAACAAATTACTAATGGTATAACCCGTATTGAGGGTACCTTAACCAGCCTAAGGTATTTAGCGCAGGGAGGCACTGCAGTTGGAACAGGATTGAATACCAAAGTTGGATTTGCAGAGAAAGTTGCGGAGCAGGTTTCCAAAGAAACAGGTATCAAGTTCGAAACTGCCCCAAACAAGTTTGAAGCTTTGGCTGCACACGATGCTATCGTTGAATGTTCTGGTGCATTGAACACGGTTGCTTGCTCGTTGTTTAAAATTGCCAACGACATAAGGTACTTGGGATCGGGTCCACGTTGTGGCTACGGAGAGTTATCTCTTCCAGAGAACGAACCTGGTTCTTCTATTATGCCTGGTAAGGTTAATCCTACACAATGCGAAGCGTTGACTCAAGCATGCGTCCAAGTCATGGGTAATAACGCTGCCGTCACTTTTGCAGGAGCATCCGGGCAATTCGAGCTAAACGTTTTCAAGCCAGTGATGATCTCCAACTTACTAAGTTCTATTAGATTGTTGGCTGATGCTTCTCATTCCTTCAGGGTCCATTGCGTAGACGGCATCAAGGCTAACGAAGAAAGGATTTCTAAGCTACTTCACGAATCTTTGATGTTGGTAACGGCATTGAACCCAAAAATTGGTTACGATAGTGCATCTAAAGTAGCAAAAAATGCACACAAGAAGGGTATTACTTTGAAGGAGTCTGCATTGGAATTAGGTGTATTGAATGAAGAGGAATTCAACCAATGGGTCATCCCCGAAAAGATGATCGGACCAAAACCTTAGTTATGATAAATGGGTGTATTTATATATGAAACTGCACTTATTGCAGCCTTGTATGTAAACCCATCAATTGTATATGACTATATTCGCCGCTATTGCCTCCATGTTCTTCTTTCGCATTTCTTCTAATACACCTATGCTAGTTGTCTTTCTTTTATTATGTCCAGCCTCCCCGTTATTTGTGCCGATTCTACTGTTTGCACTACGTACAGGTGTATGCCTACATCGTTTCTCGCTATGCTAATTAACTATAGAAATAACCGTCAGCGTTTAAAATACGTCGGCAAAAGCGAATATTGAAGGTTTGTAATAGTAAATATGACCATATGGGTTATGTCCATGGCGACAAAAGGCAGATCCAGATCCAAACGCCTGGACACTTGGGTGTAAATATCCGGCCACTAAAGTGGTGCACATTATTGCAAACTGTGTTTTCAAAGCGAAATATTCGGCCCCTCGTGAAACTCTCCAAGCTCTGACTATTTTTGAAATTTAGCAATACGAAGAATGGCCGTGGGTGTTTTGCCTTGAAAACAATCGCTTGTCTATTTTTACTAACGGGCAAAAAAATGGTTGCGAAGAGATTCGAACTCTTGCATCTTTCGATACCTGAGGATTCAACTGTTAACAGCTGTAAGCTTTCGCTTGAATCAGGCGCCTTAGACCGCTCGGCCACACAACCAATTGTTACGTATTTTTTTCTTTTTTCATATAGATAGATTTGTTTGTGGATGTGCCTATGGCTCGAAGAATAAATTACATACAACCTCGAATGGCGTATCTTCACATGCTGGCTACTCTTATGTAAATGAAGCCTCTTCTGTAGGAGAGAGTTTTACTAAACGCCATGGGCGCATGCCAAGATACTTCTTTCGTCAGGACTCTGTGGAAAGGGCCTTCTCTATGATAAAGAAAAAGAAAGACATGATGGTGTCTCAAGATTCGCTACGTCATATAGATGTGCATGCACTCGTAAAACATACATAGTGTTTAAAGGTGAGATATCCCAAATAAAGTAATAATGTCTTTGGCCCATCCACCTGTTTTGGAGTGGAGATTTTTTGTGGACCTTATTTCTGTTATCTCTCTCATATGAGACGGCTCGGCTAAAAAACAATTATCCCTTTTTTGCCACCAGGATTTTGCTTGCTCAATATTAGCCCCCTCAATCCCGAACAGAGGTTTTTTATCAAGTTGAATATATATAAATAATAGCGCTCGAAAGTTTTCTGGCATATAACAATTTCAAGCATACCAAAACAGGTCTGTTGTAGGGAAAAGAGTAACCGGCAAGGTAATAACTACTCTTGTTTATTCTAAAAGAAGAAAGTTGGTCCATTTTTTTGTGTGGTCATAAACTCTTCTTGATTGCCATTAAGACCTATTGGAGAACGCTCACCAGGTTTTCTGACAAAATAAAAAATAGCATAAGTGCGGAAGATTCAAGTGAGATTGTTTTTTCAGGATCTGTTATACCATTAAGACTCAGGTTTATTTAAATTAAGTTATGAAGGTTAAGTCGACAGTTGTTCCAGTGGTTGTCTTTTCTAATTTGGTAACCTCCTTGGTAGTTCCATCTTTGGAAAGGGATACTAAGAGTGGTGTTGTGAGACGCGGGCCACACCGTGAGACTTTGAGAAGTGCAATTCTGCATCTCACGGATTGCCAAAAGCTCCGTCGCCCTGTGCCACCAGCAAGTCCCTCCCACCTTCCATATGTTGATTCGTCTGAAGAGGATAGCGAATTTTCTGACGAGGAAGCAGAGCATGAGACTGAGGATGGTGGCGACGTGGATCATTATCTCGTCAAACCCAATGAAGAGGGTATCTCCCCGTTGTTTGTAAATGGGCAGAGTTCTGCATTGATTCCTCACCGTTATATTGTTGTCTTCAAGGAAGGTGTGTTGCCTGAAGAGGTTGATTTCCACATGGAAACTGTAGCTGCTGCCCACATGCAATCGATCATCGGCCTCGAGGATTACCATCCATTCTTCCGCTCGACAAGAGACGGCGTTTTCCGGATTACTGCAATTTCCCCAGAAGGAGGCATTCAACACAAATTTGAAGTTTCTGATAAATTCAAAGGATATGTGGGATATTTCACAGATGAGCTGGTGAAGCTCATTCGTTGGAATCCTTTGGTGCAATTTGTTGAACAAGATAGTGTTGTGGAAGCTACTGAGTTTGATACCCAGAATGGTGCAACCTGGGGTTTGGCCCGTATTTCCCACCGTGAAAGACTAAATCTAGGTTCTTTCAACAAATACCTATACGACGATGAGGCTGGGGAGGGTGTTACTTCCTATGTTGTTGATACTGGTATCAACATCGATCATGTCGATTTTGAGGGCAGAGCTATTTGGGGTAAAACCATCCCAAATAACGATGCTGATTATGATGGGAATGGACACGGTACTCATTGTGCTGGTACCATTGCTTCTAAGACCTATGGTGTTGCCAAGAAGGCAGAGGTTGTAGCTGTTAAGGTTTTGAGGTCCAACGGTACAGGTTCAATGTCTGATGTTCTAAAGGGTGTCGAGTATGTAGCACAGGCGCACAAGAAGGCTGTTAAAGAAAATAAGAAGGGTTTCAAGGGATCAACTGCAAACATGTCGTTAGGTGGTGGACGGTCTCCCGCGTTGGACTTAGCAGTTGATGCAGCTGTTAGTGCGGGTGTCCATTTCGCAGTTGCTGCAGGTAACGAAAACCAGAATGCTTGCAACACCTCCCCTGCTGGTTCCAAGAAGGCCATTACAGTTGGTGCTTCTACTTTGGCAGATGAAAGAGCATATTTTTCCAACTGGGGTAAGTGTGTGGACGTTTTCGCTCCAGGTTTGAACATCTTGTCCACGTACATTGGTTCTGATTCAGCAGTGGCCACTTTGTCTGGTACATCTATGGCCTCTCCTCACGTTGCCGGCTTGTTGACCTACTTCTTGTCTTTGCAACCTGGTAATGATTCCGACTATGGCTCTGCAAAACCTATTAGTCCTGATGTCTTGAAGAGCAAGTTGCTTGCTTACTCTAGTCCTGACGTACTCAGAGGGTTACCACAACAAACTCCAAACAAATTAGTATACAATGGCGGTGGTAAAGATTTGAGCGATTTTTGGGGAAAGAACCCTTCGGAGTTGCAAACTAACTCCCAACAGGGTATTGAAGAGGCTGTTGAAAATGAGGTCGAAGAGGGAGCTGCGGATTATGTAGCTCCTGGTGTGCAAAACCTCTTGGACCGTGTGGAATCCGGTACTGACTATCTATTCAGCGAATTGAGGAATCTACTCGACGGTTTGAACATCATTTAAGCATCACTCTGTTGGTCTTCTGTTCTTGTGTTTTTATCTGGATTTTTTTGTTAGAATATTGAATCCTGTATAGCTGATAAAATGTGGCACCAATATGTATACTGCGAAAGATGGTTTAAGATTTTGAGATTTTGGATATCCCCACGGCGTTAGGAGTGGCCTTTTTTTTCTACTTTAGCTTGAAGTAGTTGCTATGTGCGCATTTTTTTTATGCTATTTCTGAATGTACACTTCTGAACTTGGCGCCTAATCTATGATCTCTTTCCCTGATATGCAAGCTTCCTTTTCTCATGCGCTTCCTACACATATGAATTTAGTGCTATAATAAATAAATTAGGTAAGCATTTCTGTCTGTTAGAAAGGTTACTGCACCTGTTTAAATACGTGAATAACAAAAGCCTTGTGTGCAGCAACTATTTACTGTAAAGTTACCAATATAAGCTTCATGTGTACCTTTGCCATTTGACATTCATCATGCAACACGGCAAAGAATTTTTTTAATGTTAAAAACCTCAGCCATCAACGATGTATTTCAACGATGACCTCAAACTTACAGAGAACTACTTAACTCTAGCATTGAGTTAATTAGATATCCCACGTAGACGATAATTGTGCAATTATGAGGCAAAAAAGAGCAAAGTCGTACAAGAAACAAATGTCTGTGTATGTTCATACCTTTAAATTCAGAGAGCCATATCAGGTGATCGTTGATGACCTTATGGTCTTAGAAACAAGTAAGTGCTCATTTGATTTGGTTAAAGGATTAAAACGTACTCTTCAGGCGGAAGTCAAACCTATGATTACGCAATGTTGTATCCAAAAGCTATATGATACGAAAGATCAGGTTGCTATAGAGCAGGCTAAAACCTATGAAAGACGTCGTTGTAACCATTTAAAAGACCCAAAGGATTCCATTGATTGCATCAAAAGTATTGTTGATGTAAAAGGAAAAAACTTGCATAGATATGTTGTTGCAACGCAGGACATTGAAATTAGAAGAGCATTAAGGAAAGTCCCAGGCGTTCCATTGGTCTTGATGAAAAGGTCTGTGATGGTAATGGAGCCCTTAAGTTCCGCAAGTGAAGCAGCTAATAACAAAATGGAGCAGGAAAAGCTGTATAAAGGGTTAAATGATCCAAGGTATGCTGGGTTACCTCTGGCACAAGATGTAACAGAGCAGAACAAAGAAAAGCCAAAACAAACTCGGAAGCCGAAAGAACCAAACCCTCTAAGTGTAAAAAAACGGAAAACAAAAGGTGAGGACTCAGAAGCAGCTTCTTCCTCTCATCCTAGCAGGAAGAGGAGGAAGAGGACACATAAAAAATCCAATGCTAATGATCCTTCGAGCGGGGCTGCTGAAAACACATCATAAAAGTCCCACCAACACATCATAGTACTATTAAGCTCTTAACAGAATATAATAATCGTTGGTTCTTCTTTGGTTTATTCTCTATATCTAATACGGATCTCTTCTGAGATATATTAGTGTATTCTTGTCACGTGCTGTAATTACCATCTACGTTACCCGGCTAACTGTATGGATAGTTACATCCTATAGCCGCCAGGTATTGCAAAATTAGTGCCAAATGTACTAAATCTCATTGCAGACCTATTACAGCTGTCCTAGTATCGTACTAGTCCGCCATTGTTTCTGTGTGGAGGCTGCAGTGTGATTATTCTCAGTTCATAGAATCAACTTTTTTATTTACTTAACGCGTTCCCGAATACGCATGAATGTAAATAAAAATAAGGCTTCCTATATCAAATAACATTTTAAAGTAAAGCTAATTAGGTGCACATTGACTATCTCTCTACCATCTAAGACTGGATAGATTACAATGGTTGATAACTCTAACGAGGAATTAAACATTACCGTCGCGGTTCGTTGTAGAGGGCGGAATGAGAGAGAGATTAAAGCAAAGAGTGCAGTTGTGGTAACTGTTCCAGATGTGACTGGGACCAATGAGGTTTCAATCAACACATCAGGTGAAATTGGAGTGGCAGCAAAGATGAATTCCAGGACTTATACACTTGACAAGGTATTTGGTCCGAGTGCAGATCAGCATCTTATATTCAAAGAAATAGCGGAACCTCTATTTGAAGATTTCATCAAAGGCTACAACTGTACGATGTTGGTTTATGGAATGACATCAACGGGTAAGACTTATACAATGACAGGTGATGAGAAACTATATGATGGGGAACTTAGCGATGCGGCAGGGATTATACCCAGAGTTTTATTCAAACTATTTGATACCTTGAAAGCGACTGATAGTGACTACGTCGTCAAATGTTCGTATATCGAACTATACAATGAAGAACTAAAGGACCTTCTGGGCGAAGGTCTAGATAACTCAAGAAGGTTACGAATATTTGATTCTAATACAATGAGCTGTAGCAGTGGAAATAATTCAACAGTAAATTCGCCGTCCGAAAATGAAACGGCAGCCGCTGCTGTGAATAGAAAGCGCTACAGACAGCCTCCGCGCGTTAAGCAAAAAAGGTTATCACTTAGCGGCAAACCTCAGTGCATAGAACAAAATTCTGCGATATATATACAGAACTTACAGGAATTCCACATCACAAATGCCTGGGAGGGAATTAAAGCCCTACAGAAAGGATTAAAGCACCGCCAAGTGGCTTCAACTAAAATGAATGATTTCTCTAGTAGGTCCCATACAATATTCACAATATTGCTTTATAAAAGTTTTGAAGGAGGCTTATTTCGAGTTTCAAAAATGAATTTAGTTGATCTTGCAGGGTCCGAAAATATAAGTCGTTCGGGAGCGCAAAACCAAAGGGCGAAAGAAGCTGGTTCAATAAACCAAAGCTTACTAACCTTGGGACGTGTTATCAATTCGCTTACCGATAAAAGTGTACATATACCATTTCGAGAATCAAAGCTAACTAGACTCCTTCAGGACTCCTTAGGTGGAAATACTAAAACGGCACTTATAGCCACTATTTCACCTGCTAAGATCAATGCAGATGAGACTTCAAGCACATTGGAATATGCTTCGAAAGCCAAGAATATTAAAAACCGACCTCAATTAGGGAGCTATTTGGCTAAAGATATACTGGTTAAAAATATGTCTAACGAGCTTGCGAAATTAAAGTCAGATTTTCTGTCGGCTAAGGCAAAAGATGGTGTCTTCCTCAGTCATGAACATCACCAAGAGTTAATAAACGATCTGGAAAATTATAAAACAGAGATACAGGAATCTAAACGACAAATTGAGAGCTTAGCTTCACAGAATGCTTCTCTCCTGAAAGATAAAAAAGCGTCGCAGGAAGCTAATGAGATGCATAAAGTCAAAATGAAAAAATCGCAGACAACCATTGATTACCTTCATGACAAAATTGAAAGACAGCATTTTAACGAGCTCGAGTTGGTTAATATGGTGCAAAAATTAAAAGATGCTCTTTGTACAATGCAAGATTCCTTAAAGCTTTATGAAACGCATGAGCAGAAGTTACAAAACGACATCAAAGAAATACTATTCCAGGGGATAACTTCTTATAGAGAATCCATGGAGAAGCACTTAAATACCGCTAAAAGCAGTATGCATGATAAAAATATATCTATCAAAGAGAATGCAGAGCAGTTGGAGTCTATTTTTCATGGAGCATTTAGCTCGATAGAAACCGAAGGCCTGCATGTAAGTGAAAAAGTCATTGACCTGGTTTCGAAACATCCGATTACTTTCCATTCTCAAATTAAAAAACCGATCGAAGAGCTGCAATCAATATTGAGCAACTATTCAAGCTCATTAGGTGACAATCTTACAGAGATGAGCGAGGAGAATAATAATCTTAAAGAATATCTAGATAATCATTTATTCAAAAACACTGACGGGTATATGCTGGATCAAAGGATGAAGAGTACATATAATAAGGTGACAGAATCTTCAGAAACCCTTATCTCGAATATTAAGGCTATGTTAGAATCACATGTGGTTCAGAGTAAAAATATGATGGCAACTTCCATGAGGGATGCTGTAGATGAGATGATAAAAAAGGAGGTACAGTTGTTCAAACCCGTGAAAGAAAGATGGGTATCATCCTGTGAAAATTTGAACACCTGCGACGCACTACATCAGAAATTTGAGGGCAGGACGGCAGCTTTATTATCCGATTTAGAGGAAGATCTCTCTACGTCTGCTAAAGAGACAAATAAGGCTGTAACAGAAGTTAGTTCTATTATGAATGGGTTCCAGGATTTACTTAAACAACCGCCCGCTAAAGAGAGTTTCAAAGCTCAAATATATGACATTCTCGAAAAACATCAAATGTTAGAAGACCATTTTGAGAACAACATTCAATATTTCAAGGATTCTACAAAGGGCTTCCAAAAAATGGATCATTCAATTAAGAACATTATTGATAAAATGAATCTTGAAGTTGGAGATGTTACTTCTGTTAATTCCTTGCTTGACTGCATTAACTCAAGATCAATTGGACCTATAGGCTCTACAGGTAAGACCCCATTAAGGCAGGGCCTCCATACCCCATCCTTTAAATCTCGATCGCGCTCAATGTCACCTATAAAAAATCTAGATACTAACGTTGTACATATAATGGGGCCTCTTAAAAGAGTAAGTACAGACTTAGAGATGGATGCTCCCAGAAGGAAAAGGATAAAGTAGTGATCTTGACGGGAAATCAAACAAGCTGGTAATCCTTTATGTAACATTATCTAATCTACTCTAATTAACGTTAACTGTTGATGATATTGTACTCTCCTGTTCCTCGAAGTATATCTTCAACCTCTTCTTTATTTAGTTCTAATTTGGCAGCTATCTTGTCAAAACTATCAACGTTTTTTACCGACTGCAATAATTTAATCTCCTGTAGCTTTTTCTTTAAACCTTTAGCTGCATCAGTTGCAGGGGTACGGTTTTCATAGCCAGAAGGATTATTAGTATCCACTTCAAACATTATCTTCGCAGTACCTAGAGTGCTGACACTAGCTTTCCTACCAACCTTACTATGCTGTTCGTGCTGCCTTGTATTATAACTCTTGGTTATTCCATCTACAGAGCTTTTTAAACAGTCATCCATTGTAAGTTTAGTGTACTTATCAATGAGCGCTTCACTTGAACTTGCAGACTTAGAATTAGAAAGATACATCGTTTTCGCTCGATAAGATGGTTCGACATAATCCGCCCGAATTTCAGATGTGGGAAACAAAGGCCCCGAATTGATACACTTATCACTTGAAAGGACATCAGACTCAGATATATAGTCAAATCTCTTCAGCATCTCTAATGTTCCTATTGTTTTTGCAACAGGGTACGAATAGCATCTGTATATAAGTTTCCGAACAATTCCAAATGTAATAAGCCTTCGAACATCAATCTGATTCTCCTTTATAACGTCATAATTGAGTTTATACCAATCAAAAACAGTCTGACTTTGGCTAAATGAACGGTATAAGTCGAATAGACAAGTTCTCGTGGGCAATATCCTCTTTGACAATTCCTCTGGTATGCTGGTGTGGTTTCCATCAAAATTTGTACTTGAATTAGTGTAAGAAGGTGTCTTGTATATGGAATTGCCAATATTGAGTCTTGGGTTTTCTGTAGTTGAACTAAAGGATTCTGTTCTCCTAGTATTTCGTATGTTATCCAAAGTGTCGATTGTATTCGTCGAAGACGTATGATTCCTTGATATTGCTGCAGGCCTTCCGTCAAAAGGAAGACTATGAAGTTCTGAATTCTCACTCGATATAACATATTCTTGGCATTCCCTAGCCATGGAAGGATCGGTTAAAAACTCCCTAATTTGGCTAGTAGGAGCGTAGATATTACTAAACTGAAATATATCAACCAAAACGACACATTGGTAGTAAAGAAGATGCTTGATACACTCCATGACAAGTTTAACATCTGTATTGCTTGATCTGGCTATTTTTGCGATACTACTGACACCATTTATGAACGGAACAATCTTTAGCATTGTTGGATCCCAGCTTGCATCTATTAGTTTTATTAGGTTCACTTTTGAAATAGGAACGTCCTCATAAGACAAGCAAGAGTTTGGAGGTTCCAACAGCGGGAATAGTTTAATATCAATTGCATTACCCGAATCCATAGGTATCAAACATTCTGAATAATTGTTAAGATCTTCATAAAGCTTTGTTATAATGTCCTCAATATATAACTGTCTTTCATTTTTCGCTAGCTGTTCGATGATTTCGTAATATTTGGCCGACGATTGTCCCCGTTGGGTGACTTTATCCTTCACAGTAGTCGCATGGCCTTTTGGTTCAGAGTCGTCGTTTGTTTGGTCAGAAGGCTGGGTATCCTGCTTCTTTAAATGGTAATAAATTGGATCTTTTTCTATCTTGGAAAGAACCTGAGATTGCTCTTCCAATACTCTAAACATTTTTCCTAACCTTGCGATTGCTGGTTCATATGGAGACGTTGCGGAATCGTACGGGAATATGAAGACGAAGTTAAATCTAAAAGTATTCCTAGCATAATAGGAAGCATTTATATTCACTGGGTAGCATACAAGCCTGTATGATTGGAACTTAAAAGTCAGCAGCTTATTGCATAGTTGGGGCTTTGGGATAACATAATTCTTGATGGTGTCAAAACGAATACCGCTGTTTTCTAAACTATCGGGAGGAAATTGAAAACGGACCTTCGTGCCCTCTGTAGGGTGGAATATAGAGTAGAATATGGAGTGTATTGGTACAAACCCGTCAAAATGACTTGGCATACCGCCTATATGCTGCTGTGTGCTAACTGTTCAAGGGTTGCTTCTGGCATTCTAAGATTTTTATCAAAACACACAATTGTTACCCGACTAAATATCATCTACTTACTAAATGTGACAACAGCAAGTTGAAAGTATACATTTATCTAAAAGACTATAAAACGCTCTTCATCAACTAAATATTGATGTTCAATACAAGCATCAACCCAGTTGTCACTAACTATCCTTGGAATGGGCTTTGGAGGTAAGTGTACTGTTGCCTTCATCGCCATCTCATTCCGAACTTCTTGAATTCTTGAACTACTATTACAGAACCTTACCGCCACTACTAGGTTCGCTTGGCCCAGTACGTTAGTTATCTGAGCGCCATAAAAAGTTAGTTTACATTCCACTATTTGTGAAATATATCGCCTAAATGTATATTCTGCAACCAAAAACACTTTATACCGATGGAAAAGCATAAATGGCAGTTTTTGGGTGACCTGATAATCCTCATTAGGTTCCTCCCTTCCAAATAATTCTGTATGCATCCCTTGTTGCACCAAGTCATTATATTCTTTCTCTAGCAAAGGCAGTTGGTAGCTGTCATGATAAGAATCTATCCTCCGGGATAGCTCACCCAAGAAACCTTTGGTTACATTAAAAATATACCTTGGTTCAAGCTGTAGCAGGGTGTCATACTCATCACAGTCCAAGACCCAAGCTGAATGGACCACATCATAGCCTTGTTTTACCAATTTTTCTGATTCTCTTGTGGTCTTCCCTGCCAGTATGTACAAGGGACCCCTGCCCCCTCTAATTCTGAGATTGTGAACATAAGTTCCTCCATGCTTCACTACCGCCTGGGCAATATCCATTGTATCAAACCTCCTTTTTGACCTATTATCGAAATAACCGCTTAGAATATAGAAGTAATAACCATGAAAAAATGGCTTCGCGCTAGGAGCATCTCCTGGCAAATTACCTACAAGATGGAACCGCCTTTTCTTAGAAGGAGACTTTTTAGATTTAACAATTTCATTATCCCCATAGCCATAATAACTCTTAGACTCTCTTGCATCCTCAAAGTCAGCAGTTGTGGAACAGCTAGTCCAATCTTTATCATGCCGAATTCGACGACAATATGCCCCATAAAGAGTACTTCCGGTGGAGTACACTTTTTGCTTTGACATCTCATTGTTTATTGATCTTGCTTTTATTTCAAGTATAACGGAATCACGAGGATCAATCCATTCATGAGGAGTCTTGAGGCCAAATTCTACCCAATCTTTGGGAGGTTTTCGCTCCCCATAGGGAACCCATTTTCCGCGTGTTAGTCTGTCAATTTCCTTGAATTCTGCACCAGAAATACCATTTGCAATACTGCAGAAGGATAAAAATCTTTTAACTAGAGGTGGGCTTTCTCCACGTTTTCCTGAATCCTTGTTATTCGTTTCTTCAAGCTCTTCTATGCATTTCTCCCCTTCCTTCTCTGAAACAGCTAAGGCACAGATAAATGAATCCTTCTTTCCTCTATCTCTTCCAATAATAACAAGATCCATGTTTTCACCAAAATTCTCGAGATATTCCGGTTTAATCTTAATCCAGTCCTCAACCCTCTTTCCTATTGAGTATTTCGCCTCAGCATGTTTTAAGATAATACCCTCAGATCCATGCTCAACAGCTTGTCGAAGAGAAGCAGATATTAACTGACCATCACTACACCTAGTAAAGGGCAATATTTCCACAACGTTGGGAGTAGCTATTAAGACCTTTTCTAAATATTGTTTACGCTTCCAAAGAGGTAATGCAGCAAGTGACTGACCGTTTAGATATACAAGGTCAAATACCATATAAAGGGGTCTGTATGGTGATTCATATTCACCTATAGCTTCGTAGTTCAATTGGTTACTTGCACTGGACTTTGTTAAGCCAAACGGAAGTACACATTTTTGCTCATTATCATACGTTACCATCTCACCATCAAGTATACAATCTTTCACCTCATCAATAAAATTAAGACAATTAGAAATGGAACCTTTCCTTAAGCTCTCCCCATACAGGTATGTGTAGTTGATACCGTTCCTACTCCAATAGGTAATTAAATTACCATAATCAAGATAGTGCAATTGTATCCTCTCGCCATCCATTTTTTCTTCAATCATAAAATCATTCTTCAGAATCTTAGCTAGATCGTCTTCCGTACGCCGTAGTCGTTGGACAAGTTGTGGTGAGAAAGCATATCCAAGTCTGATAGAGAATTCAGCTTTCTCTAGCCTTCGGCTGGGATCCCATAACGTTTTAGTAACAACTTCAAGATCTGAAACAACTTTAAAGTACTCTTCAGCGTCCGGGTGCCAACATCTTAACAATAAGCTCTCAATGCCCCCAACTATATTTACCTTTAGAATAATATCAAAAAAGTACTTCATTTCAGCAAAAGACATATTTTCTAAACAGTGCCTAAAGGTTTTTGATTTAGAAAGGCCTATGTATCCCCATGGCCCAGCATTGCTTTCTTGATGTAGCTGATCTAACGCAAGGTTAACTTCATTGAGAGTTAGCCTTATCCGATTGGGGTTTTCCTTTCTTCTCTTTTTAATCTCCTCCACACAAAAGTCTGATAGTTTCAAACCCTTCGAGGCGTTCTTCTTCCAATAAATAAGCCTCTTTTCGGTTTCAGAATTTCTAGGTAGTTTTAGATACCTACATAGGGCATGAATAAGAGTTGCCTCTTTTACTCGGAAAGTTCTTTTATCATGAAAAGGTATACTAAGTATCAGTGCAGGATATATATCATTCCCAACAGTTGCTCTCCATAGTTTAAAGAAGTGCGAAATAATCTCCAAATTTCTTAACTTGCGGGGCTTTCCATATTCTGTTTTCTTAGTTGATGCGTCATGTAGCCGTTGGAAAAGCTCTTCACATAGCCATTCAAAGTGCGGTGAAGGTGAAAAATTCCGAGGCTCTGGAGCGGTACCCAATGTATCTACACCTCTCTCTCTTTCATTGTCCTCACTCATTTGTAGCTATTGCATTTAGGCATCTGTTTGTTTCAATTGTTATTATGTATATGTCATTGTTACATATACATGCAAATCGTTGTGAACGATCAAAAACCATTACATAGGTACTGTCGTGTTATGACTGGCCATAGCAAGTGGTAGAGCACCAATGACAATGATGGTAGAGCAGTCCTGAATTAACATCCTTTTGAAGCTCCGGATTTTTAACGAATAGCTCCCTTATTAAAGTTTATCATATTACCCTTTAGTAGTATCTCCTTTAGTTATACGGAGTTCTGTAAAAGACTCAATGCACTTCTTATCATAGCTATCTTCTATGTTTTCTTCATTTTCAATGTTGGCGTCTTGAAGGCTCTCTTCTTCGCTAATTTCCGTTTCATCTTCACGAGCAATGGTATTATATTGAATGGTCTCACTTCCGTTTTCGCTTTCCTCAGAACCTAACTCTTGCATCTGATTAACTCTTCTATTGACATTGCCCATCATCCATATATCCTCGTCAGCAGCATGCCTTTTTCTTTCTTTAGCCTCTTCCTCTATCTGTTGTAACCATTTTTCTTCTGCAGCCTTCACTGAATCATGATCTGTGCATCTTTGATAGACCTCAAGAAGCTCCCTATTAAGCTCAAGGAAACCTAATCCCCATGAAAAATGTGATAGCAGCTCAGCCGCCCAATCCATCTTACCGACGATAGCAAAGCAAGCAGCGAGTGCCTCCACACAATTGAGTTTCCACGGCCTACCGTAGTTCACTTGATTTGCAGCAACTAAATATGGCAAAAGCCTTTCATGCTTCCCACCAATTTTGCCAAACGGGACTTCATCAAGTCGTGCCCAGGAGCACTCAACGACTGAGGCTCCCTGTTCTTCAACGAGCTGCCTATCATCAGGGCATACTACTTTTTTACCATTTGGTGAAACAACAATACCTTGGAATTTCTGACCCACCCGCAGAGATTTAATGAGCCCTAATCTCTCTAATTTTTTGCCACTGCATCTCTTTGGATCGCAGTGATCGAAATCCCACATAGCTAACTTTGTAGGGAACTTCGCAGCTCCATTAGCACCATATTTCATTTCCATTTTACGATGGTTGTTTCGTGATGCATGCCCGTTAGCACCCCTCCGTGGACGGCTTCTTGTCTCATGCTCCTTATTCTTACCTTTTCCCATTTCGATAGCTTATACTGTAGTACTATAACAAAGATATGCTTTACGCTACTTTTGTTAGTTCGAGGAGATGAGGCTTTTCTTTCCGAGAGGAAAACCCGTGCATTATATAAATTGTGTTTCAAGGTTTTGAGTTTGCTGGACTTCCTGAACAAATAATAAGCCATGTATGTGAAGTCTAAGGTGACATATAAGGATAACTTGAGCAATGGCCTATCATCTACCATTGCTCCTTAATCCGCTTTTGAATGTGGTATTTAATAATCCTGCTCCAACATCCTCTCCATTAAAGAAGTTGTTTAACAGCATTAAAGACCAACAGTTTATACTGCTAGTTCCTTCCACCGAGATACTTTTACAATATAAGGATGCTGTGACAGGATCTACACTACTAGAAATGTGTTACAGCTATGATTTTATTGCATCTCACGTATTAATAGATCAACTGGAGAGTAAGGTGACTGAACAGGAGTTTAAGACCCTGAATGGTAAAAGTGTGCTGGTACGAACACAATCGGGCATTGTGACCTCAAAACCAGAATTGAAAAGATGCAAGATTAAAAGTTGCGAGAAATTAAGAAACTTCAATGAGCTTTTTACTGGGGAGCTATATTTTACCCTTTTACACATTGATAAACCGCTGGTAGGTGAATTAGTTAAAATCAACAACTTTGAACTCTTTTCAACGCCTGAGTATGAATCTACGAAAACTGATATACCTTCTAATGGAATACTAGCTAGTAGTATACAAATTGAAAACTACCTAAAATTGCATCCACAGCTTGAAAGCCAAGTTAATGATATCCTTCAAAATGGGCGACAGTATATTAAAACAGAGACCAGAACATCAAGGGCACTTGCTTTAGTTTTTAAACGAACTGTAAGAGGGATTTATGATGTTATCATAGCAGCAAGGAATACTGGTGAAGACATAAATATTATGTATGCTACTCAGGAATATACTGAGCGCTCGCTTTATGATGACATTTGGTCTAAATTGCTCGAATTTAATGGTGGGAAAGAAGCAGACAGAGTCCCTCAATATGAATTAACTCGTTATATATCATTGAATTACTTATGCACCAACTTTTATCCTGACAATCCCCAAAAGTTTGATTTACGAGTTGTATGTGAAATAGAGGAAAGGTTGCGAATAGCATCAAAATGTTTTACCAAGATCACTACAGCTGTGTCTCATAAGTCAAAGACTGATGTATTAGTTTCTACTTTTAGGGCTCTTACTAGACAGACCTCAGCCATGGCTCCAGATCCTACGATTGACGCAGACAATTTACTTGGCTTGATGGTTATGGTTGTATGCAGATCACAAGTCAAGAATTTGAAGAGCCATGTGGAATATATCCATGAATTTGCATTTTCTGTTGAAGATGTGAAGTTTGGTTTGACTGGTTATTCATTGTCTACCATTGAAGCTGTGTTAGGCTATTTTGAGTTGGACAGTGGAAAGGACAAGCTAAACAGAATCATAGCACTTTCTAATAGTAACACAACTTTATGGAACTCTATCAAAAGTTCAGGATCTGTTATACTATCCAACTTCCCCAATAGTTTATTGGCTAGGACAGAAAATTCAGAATCAATCTTTTCAATATGTATTCAAGCCGGGAGGGTGGATGTCCTCATTGAACTGTTTTCGGAATACCAGAACGTGTTCAAATTGGAGGATATCCTATATGACGTTAACCACTTTAATAGTTCCCTTCTCATACAAGCTCTGGAAAGTGGAAACGAGCAAATAGCAGAAATATTGGTAGATGTCTTGTTATCCAATTGTACAAGGGCGGAATATTTCACATATCTAAATAGAGCTAATAATGCTGGCAGAACAGTAGCTCATTATTTGCCCCAGGCCTTTGCTATAATTGATAAAATTGGGCATTATCTGGACTGGAAGCATAAAGACAAAAACATGCACTCTCCATTATTTACGATGTGCCGCGCATACGATCATCCGCAATACCTGGAAATGCTTTCGAAAGCCTTTCAATATGTTTTCACATTCTACAAACACCTTAACCAAGAATTTTGTTTTTCTGATCATGAAGATCCTACAGGTAATACTTTGCTACATATTATGAAAAGGGGTATTAGCATGATCCTAAAGCATTCGAATGTAAATGTTAACAAGCAGAATTTAAAGGGTATGACTCCTCTAATGGTGTATGCAAAATATAATAGACTGGAGAATATACAGGAGATGTTGAAAGACAATCGATTAATAGTAACCAAAATTCAAAACCCACAGGGCCTTAAAGCAATTGACTATGTTAAAAATCCGATTATTCTCAATTTGCTTGGATCTCACATTGTGAAGCATACAATGTTCCAATTACTTGCTGTACATGGTATGAAGTTTGAAGACAATGCATGGTATTTCTGGATCACTCTATTATCCGCAAATCAGGAGTATACAACTCAACGGTATTCGGTCAAAAATATTCAGAACCTGCTACAATCGTATAACAAGAAGTATTACTTGACTTTCCTCCCAATTGATCATATACTAGGGCTGCTCAAAACTATTGGGAAGACAGGTATACTTTCTATTGTGAATCAGGAGTACTCTGTTTTTCTGGAATTAATGACACATTTACTTTCTGTAGTCGCTCAAAAAACAGATTACATGGAGATTTTAAGATCATCTGAAAATGTGCTAACATCCTGGCTTCGCTCAGCTAATCCAAAAACAAAAGTTAACAAAGTTGAAAAGCTTGAGCCAGAGGATGTTAGTAGCATGCAAAACTTCTTACGCTTTAGTTTAAATGAATTCAATGAGTTGAAGGATAAGTTCACATTGTTGAGAAAATTAAATTCCTTTAAAACATTGAAGAATCATGATATTGCATGTGCACAAGGAATGCTTTATTCCCAACTGAGCGCAATTTCAGATTCAGCCTCCATAATTTCTGGCACAGAACCCTTTCGTGGTGCTCAAGAATATGAAGTAGATTCTTTCCAACAAGCAGTGGATTTTTTTGCACTATGTTTAGATACTCTAACTTCAAAAATTCAGCATACTCTTGAAGCCAAAATCAATCTATGGTGGAAGTTCTATGGGGAGCTTTTATCTCTACAGAAAGAGTATCAAAAGAATTTTCCTAGTGACCTAAGAGAAGCTTCGTCTTCATCAGAAAGTAATAAGGGTATTTTTGAATCATATATGGAAGGAAAGCGCATCAAGCAAGAAGATAAGTTGCAAAATAGGCTAAAAACATGTCTAGATAAGATACAGGGACTTAATTACCAGTTAAAGCAAGCCCACGAAAGCCTAGCGGAAGAAATAAGTTTATTTGTGTCGCTGAAGAATGTTGCCTATGAACGCTACATCATCAGAGCGTGTGCTGATAATCATATTAAGCGACACAGGAACATTTTACATACTATAGAAGAACATCGTGAAAGAAATATCTTAAGACTAAAGTAAAGAGGTAAAAAACAAGTGTATACAACATACCACTGTATATATTGATGTATACATCTAAAGTTTCTGATCCTGTCCTCACTTTGGACCAAAGAATTTGCTAGCCATGTCTTTGATTGATGGGTCATTCATCATTTCAGCAATATTAGGAGTTCCTCCACCACTACCAGAAGTGAAATTTTCAGCCATCTTTTTGAGTGCAGGGTTGCTCATCATTTTCTGCATTGCAGCTGGATTTTCCATCATCTTTTGCGCAGCCTGCATAATATGCGGATTGTTGAGAAGGTTTCCTAAACCTCCTCCTCCTCCAAGCAAACTCGATAAATCTGGCATACCACCGCGGGAAGAATTTTCTTCTGCGGTCTCTGTGTTGTCTTCTGCAGTACCTTTATATGCGTCCAAGTTAATCGATTGTTCAACTTTCTTCTTTGCACTCTCATAATCTCTCTTCATTGCTTCAGTGGCATTTGCGCCTTCAAGGTCGAGGACCTTTTTATATGCTTCCAGTGCTTCTTCAGCTTCCCCAAGAGCATATTTAGCAAATCCCAATCTTGAGTAGCCTTTTGAATATTTAGGATCGATTTCCACGGCAGACTTAGCATCATTCACAGCATTGTCATATTTTTTCATGGAGCAGTATGCGGCAGCCCTATTAGCATAGAAAACAGCATTAGTAGGTAACACAGAGATAGCCTCAGTATATTTGCTAACGGCGGTTTCATAATCTTTGACCGCCATAGCTTTGTTACCTTCTAGTTTCAATGTATCTGCCTTTGCTACAAGTTCAGGATCTACCTTAACGTCCTGTACCTGAGACCCACCTGAAATACCAGAACTAATTAGGGTTGCCAAGTCCCTATTATTAGCACCCTTGGGAAGTGATTCTTCAATCTCCTCTTTGTCAATGCCGAAAGCTTCACTAATGCAATCATAGGCAACGTTTAATGAGTCTGCATACTCCTCGTCCACTACCTTACTTGACGACGATAAAAATTGCAATACTAATGCAGCAACCTCCTTGTTTGTAACGGCCATTGCTATGTATCTTCTCAGTTTGATGTTGAGTCGGTAACTCCTAGAAGATAAGTTGCTTGCTATGTAAATTATGTCAGGTAAACAACAGCTCACATATCACTGTTTTCTATCTACAGTAAAAAATACAATGAAATAAATTATGTATTACTTTTCAATAGTAACACCCGCCCTTTTTTAATAAGAAGATTCTGGAAAAAAATTACAGATTAAGTTCAAAAAAATATTCCTTCCCCGCCAGGACTCGAACCTGGAATCTTCTGGTTTCAGAAGTGACTATCGTAGCCAGACGCCGTGACCATTGGGCCACGAGGAATAGGAACTTGATGTAGGACTTATATGTATCTGTGTATAAATACAGTCTTTGCTACTAGTAGTTTCATGAATCAAAAGATTTACAAGGAGGAACTTGCATAAGACTAAGAAGAAGCGTCTCAGAGTCATTAGACGATGGTTAGAGTATTAGATATAATAATTAATGCCGATCCAAACTGTATATTGATTGCCAAGGTTATTCGGCTGCGGAGAGACGACCGAAACCTATAGAAGGCCAAATCAGCCAGATCAAGAGTAACCACAAACCTCTACGACACTAGAGGGTAGTTGGTCCAATTAGAGACTATATAGTAAGTAACTAAGCATCAATTAAAGCATTTAGCGAGTTCGCGAAGAGAAGTTCAATTTAGCACGTGACTTAGACTTAGAGCCATTGGCAGTAAAGGAAACTAATTAGGTGCAGTTGTGCAGTTGGTCGCGACCTGTTATAAAATACTATACCAATAAACAGTTTTTAATAGCTTCATTGGAGTCTTGCAACTACGCCATACTTATGAACTATATACCTTAGCTAGTTGCTTTAATTCACAAATTTTGGTTACAAATGTAAGTACATGAGTAAAAAAATTGAATTCAAACAACGATTTACACAATTGCTCAGTCACCTTAAAAACTTAGACAATACTAGTATATATGAATTATAAATGGACTAGCGACTTATACCTCATAACGAGCATTTGATAGTGGTTCCATACCCAGAACATGGTAAAGCACCCAAAACCTAAAGTGCAATTTGCTAGTACCCAAATGTCTGGATACCTACGTGGTGGTTTCATATAATAATCTAGTATATGAATAATGCCCATCCCAACATAAGAACTGACTATAATAATTCTCCAAAATTTACTAGCAGGCAAGAGACTCCTACGTCTGTAATCATTGCTGGCATCGCTAACAAGTGGACCTGGCGTCAAAAATATTGGTAAAAAAGTGGGTGTCACGAAGCTGAAATTCCCTATGAGCCAATTGTACAATAGGAAGATTATTATATATTGCAAACTTAGTCCATCTTTCTTCAGTAATGGCCATAGGGTGAAACATGCAACATTATTTATCCATGAGACCATAGATAAGATATCCCAGTCAACTGAAACATGCAAAAGGGTGATCGGAAGTAATGGGATTAGAATACTCTTTTCATGCACTTGAAAACTGAATAAAAAGAACGCCATGGAGCAAGCCGCCAAGGCATAAGGTATCATGAATTTTTTAGGATAAAGGAAGGTTATGATCACTGATGGAAGCATTCCAGCAGTTGTTAGCAGTAGAGAGTAAAGCTGCAATTGGCTTTGGGTGTATAACTGCTTATATTTGAAAATTATATTAGTCACACACCAAAAATTAGCCACTTTATCCTCAAAGATACCTCTTGCAAAAGGGAAGATTCTATGCACTGATTGCATAATAGTAAGAAGGTCACCAAAGATGAATAATGGGACATACAAACAACCAAAAGCCAAAATAGTTGAGAGAGCAATGGCAGCAAATCTAGGGAAATTAAATCGTGGGTAATAAATAGACCTACTCAACAAATAGGCAAAAATAACAGGTGAGTAATAAAGAGCCATTTGTTTGAAACATATTGCAAGAACAAAACAAAAAGCTGCAAGTGCATAAAATTCATCTAGCAAATTATTGATCGTGCACACAACTAATCCGAGCATAACGCAATTGTACTGAAAGTGGCCATGGTCAATTAGGATTAAAGCAGGCTGAAACAATATGGCTGCACTGGCAACAAACTGCCCAATTGGCGATTGGTTCCTTTGCTTACCTATCCAGCCAGTAAAATATATTACGCTTGGAATGTAACAAATTAACTCACTGAGAATAACGGTAAAGCGCATGAAGGATTTTAGAGCTGGGGTGTCAATGCCTCTAGATGCATGTAGTTGAAACCAATCTTTATTAAAAATCGATCCTAAGCTCCCTAATAAGTATGAATGATATGCAGTTAACGGCGGATAGTCTAAGCCCCAGTATTGCAAGTCATAGAAATACCATTTCCGTATCGGTAGGTTTATTGTTACTTCCATCCAATGCCTTTGCGCTTCGAAATCACCAAACATTGGAGGCATTTCTTTACCAGAATAACCACCTAATCCGACCGCCAATCGAATCAATAGAGCACAATAAACAATGATATATGGTGCCATAGATTGATTACTCACTGGTTGGAGGGGATAAAGGAAATCATATAGTGGTGAAGCAAAGAAAACTTCATTAACCGAATAACGCTTTCGTACATTCTTATATTGGGAAGAATTAGTCTTCTGATCCTTTGTAGCGATCGGCTCAACGACCTTGGAGGCCTGATCGATCATCCTGTATCGGTTTTGAACCTACCTTGTCCAGTTGGATGTGCAGTCAAGATAAGATGTCTATAACGGTATGGACGACGACAGTGCTAAAGAGAAAACCACGGGCAAATACAAAAAAATGAAAAGTAAATATCGTATTAGGCGACTTGATAAAACGGCCTCACCGAGATAGTGTTGTGTCAGAGAGTACTTACATATGGTTGTCGCATGCCTTGAAGCCAATACTACGTGTTATTATACACGATTATATACCCTTTACACCATGTACTGGATTAGTATTTTTTTATGGTTCGTATGTTTCGAGACGTGTTCATTACCCGGCTAGATTTATAAAATTCCAAAATAAGGATCCGCAAAGGCCTCTTGGGAATTCTCTATCAACGCTACCTTTCAGTTTATTAGACTATAAGCAGAGACAGTAAGATCTGGTTACAAGAGGCTCTTGATTAAGAATAGCCTGAGTGTAAGTAGTCTAATAACAACAGTAAGGTTACCAGTCGAAATGTCATCGAGAAAGAAGAACATTTTAAAGGTCATTATTTTAGGTGATTCTGGAGTTGGCAAGACTTCTTTGATGCACCGTTATGTTAACGACAAATACAGTCAACAATACAAAGCTACTATTGGAGCAGATTTCTTAACTAAGGAAGTGACAGTAGATGGGGATAAGGTCGCGACTATGCAAGTTTGGGATACTGCTGGTCAGGAACGTTTCCAATCGTTAGGTGTCGCTTTTTATCGTGGGGCGGACTGCTGCGTTTTGGTGTACGATGTTACGAATGCAAAGTCTTTTGAGAATATAAAGTCTTGGAGGGATGAGTTCTTGGTCCATGCTAACGTCCCGTCCCCGGAGACTTTCCCATTCGTGGTATTGGGCAATAAAATTGATGTAGAAGAATCCAAGAAGGTAGTTACTACTAGATCTTCCCAAGAATTAGCAAAATCCCTAGGAAATATTCCGTTCTTTTTGACTAGTGCGAAAAACGCCATCAATGTTGATGATGCATTTGAGGAAATTGCTAGAAGCGCTTTGCAACAGAGTCAAGCAGATGCCGACTCATATGAGGATGATTTCAACGATGCCATCAATATCCAGTTGGATGGGGAACCAAGTTCTTGTAACTGTTGATTCCCGAATATGCAGTTCTATGAGAACACCATTATTGAGTGCAATGTTCGCACTCCCATCTTTTAACCTTTCCTTAAATTCAGCAGGATCGCAGAACCCAAAATGATAAATACACATATTGTAATAGTAATAGTATTAATGCGTATCGCTTTATATTATACGATTGGTATATTCACGTGCTGTCAGGGCTTACCCAGGCCTTCTGGACCTGTTGGCTTTAACACCATTACAGTCTATCTTTTAATGCTGCGCATGTTATTACTTTTTTGATTTGGTCTCCCCTTCAAAATATGATTCTCGCAAGGTTTTTTGGAGCTTTAAAGCGGGCAATGAGTAGTCGATCCTATATTCTAAGACGCCACGTGCTAGCGAACGATAAGTACTAATTTGCACTTTATGTCGGGGCTGGTATTCTTAGCTTGCCAAATACCCATATATAAAGCCGATATTTCATATTTGTATGGTCCATTTGCTCTATGACTGTTAAGTCAGAAAACCAGCCTTTAGACAAAAATAGATTTTACAATCAACTACATATAATACATTACATTAGCCTATATTAACAGGCTTCGTGAAGCTACAACTCTTATTAAATATTAAGTGGTATTTATACGCCGCAACATTTAAGTGAGTGCTAGGTCCAATACTAATGGTAATGTCTTCTTAGGACAAGGAGTGACTGAAAATCAATTTCTTCGGGCCGTTCATACCGATCAGCAGAACAGGTAAGAACTAATATAACCAAATTTTTCTTGTGAGGACATTTCTATATACAAAACAGCCCAAGGAAGAAGAGTTGGAAGAAGCTTAGCAGTTAAGATTTAACACTAACTCGTACTAGGAAATAGGAGTAAGTTAGCTTCCACCAAAATTACACATATTTTACTCAGGTCATAAAATTCATAATCGCAAATGGTTTAAGAGCAATTCATAGTATACAGCAACTAACATGGAAAGTACTACGCATCCAGTATCTGCCAGTTGTGAGACTAATAACACAAACGATATTGTTTCTGAACTAGAGTTGCCAAGGCATTTTCTGCGATGCTCGCGAACTCATTTGATAATACTTATATCTAGGATGCTTTCGTCTTTAATACAGCTTAATGACTCTACAGTTGACCGTACTAAACCATTACAGCTGACAAGATTCCATTCTCGTGTCCCACCTTCGATATCAGTCTACAACTACCTAGCTAGACTTGCGAAATATTCATCACTTGAGCATTGCGTACTCCTCACTTCTGTCTATTACATCGACCTACTCTCAAGTGTATTTCCTGAGTTTCGGCTTGACAGCCTAACTGTACACAGGTTTTTACTTACTGCAACAACCGTAGCAAGTAAAGGATTATGTGATTCATTTTGCACCAATACACATTATGCCAAAGTTGGCGGCGTGCAGTGTAGCGAGTTAAATGTCCTAGAAAATGACTTTCTGACTAAAGTTAACTATAGAATACTGCCAAGAGAAAAAAACGTTTTTCAATGTACGGTAGAACACCAAGAGCATATATTCTCATATGCTAATATCCCTACTAGTACAAAGCATGTGCAGGATGAATTAAATTCATTTAACGTTTTAGAGGAGTATTATCATAGAATGATTCATCTTATCGGCGACTTTAATGCTTCTCCAGATAAAAGCTGCTGCATTTCGTTCAGGCTTGCTCCCGAAATGTTACCAATTCACCATATTGCTACTAAGGAATTCACGAATCAACCAGGTGTTATATCGTTCGATAGAGCTCTTAGTCAAGAGAATGAAGAAAAACATAAGAACCATATCGGTCAAGTATGCAATACAAGTACTGACACTTCACTAGAAAGAGAGGCATCTAATGCGGATGGTATTATACCTGCAGGGACAAGTTCCTGCGAAAAGGTGGGTTTTCAGGGAAACAGGAAGAGAAATTATTCAGAATCTAGTGTAAACCATTCTGGTGCTTGCAACCAAGTACCGATAAGTAAGAAACATTCAAATAGTCAGCCAAAACATTCTCCTAGAGAAATTGTATAATATTATTGGTATTCAGCTGTAGTTAATATCTAATAAATTTGAATACATGCGGAGGTAAGCTCAGTGTTATGGAAGGTGACAGTGATTACAGCTTTTACGTCTTGGAAAAAAAAACCACAGAATAAAAAAAATTAAAACTTCAAAACAAAAATATCTCTTCGGAAAACTAAGACATAAAAAAAAATAGATTAACATAAAAAGCACAGCAATACTATATAAAGGAAAAATAATAAATATTACAATATAAATATAAATATAAATATATCGTTAAAATAATAACGAAATATTCAGTATAATAAAATAAAAAGTATATAACTAATAAAAATTACTACTCGTAGGCACGTGATATATATTCTTTCAACAATTTACTGAAATCACTGTATGTTTTAGGATCAAAAAGACATTATTAGTTGGAAGTACATACTTATTTAAGTCTATTTAATTGTTAATGTGTATAACTTGACGTCTTAAACTTTGCATAAGTTAGGGAATATAATTATTTATTAGTTTTTAATTGTTTTTAATAATTAATAATTAATTTTTATTTTTTTTTATTTTTTTTTTATTTTAAATTAGAAAAGCTATTAGTATAAGATTCCTGAAAATCTTATATGGATACATATGGTACAGTGACCAATATACACTTTTATGCAAAAGAAGATGTTACTAGCTAGTATAGTAAACTCACTGAGCATACAATGTTCAGGTAAGTAATAATATACAGCTTGGAACAGAGTATATTTTACTAACGTAATAGTATTAGATATATATCCGGGTAACAATGTAAATGAAAATTTTTTAATATAAAGTCTTTACATAAAAAAGACATATAAAGATATCCCTTTCCAACCTCATCGCATCCATAGTTAAGTGGCCATATAGCAATAATGGCTGAAAACTCTACTGATGGACTCTTACCCAATGTTGTTAAAACGATCAGGGCTGCATCAGCTGTAGCGGCACAAGATATTGAATTTTCCAAAAGTTTGGATCCGACAGTTGCACAGGCATTGAATCAAACATCTCTACACATAACATCGCTGTTGAATGATATAATCCTATCTATTGATGAAAATGCTAATGAGCTGGAAGAAGGTAAAGATAAATTAGAGGATAACTGGAAAGAAATAAGCAATATGATGGATAATCTATTTGAGAAATCTGACAGTGCTTTGGATTCCATCAATAAGAAGGGTTCACAACAAGCTGGAACTATGCAATTTATTGCTGAACAAGATCACCACACTCCTTCTTCTGGAAGACAGTTACCAAAGCCTCAGCTACAATTCAAAGTTCCTGTTGACAATAGTGAACAGCAACCTTTTAAACCGCTATTACGAACGAAGCCTCATGCTATAAAACCGTTAGAAGAGGTGCTGCTTAAGCTGCCAGAGACAGAAGATACTCCTTCGCATTATCCGCATCCCTATGAATATGAAATAAATGCACAGCCTTATAATGATTTGATACTGCGTGTTGACGACCCTATTGAGCCACAGCCTTGGGATACTACTAAACCAAACTGGGTTGGAGATGTTCATGCAGTAAAGCAACTGCTGGAAGAATTGAAGGGAGCTACAGAAATTGCGGTTGACCTGGAGCATCATGATTATAGGTCCTACTATGGGATTGTATCTCTGATGCAAATCAGTACCAGAGAAAAAGATTGGCTCATTGATACAATAGCACTGCGAGATGATCTCCAAATTTTGAACGAAGTATTCACTGATCCGAAGATACTG
Organism: Eremothecium coryli CBS 5749; assembly: GCA_000710315.1. Lineage (NCBI taxonomy): Eukaryota > Fungi > Ascomycota > Saccharomycetes > Saccharomycetales > Saccharomycetaceae > Eremothecium > Eremothecium coryli. The sequence continues at coordinate 61,786 of AZAH01000016.1, forward strand.
AAGGTTTTCCATGGTGCATTTATGGATATTATATGGTTACAGAGGGATTTAGGTCTCTACGTGGTTAGCTTATTTGACACATATCACGCTTCTAGAGCGTTGGGTTTACAGAGGCATAGTTTGGCACACCTGCTTGAAAAGTATGTTAATTTCAAGACATCTAAGAAATACCAATTAGCTGACTGGAGAATTAGACCTTTAACAAAACCAATGCAAGAATATGCCCGTGCCGACACACACTTTTTATTAAACATTTATGACAAAATGAGGAACTCATTGATTAATGAAAATAAGCTGGCAGGAGTGTTACATGAATCAAGAAATGTTGCGAAAAGGAGATTTGAGTACACATCGTTCTCTCCTTTTGTACCTTCACCCAATGTATGCTCTCCCGGCGAAAGAGAGCCATGGCAGCGGTTACTTACACGGTACAATATTCCCAAGGTAAAGGAGCTATTAGTGCGCAAGCTGTTTCAATGGAGAGATACAATTGCTCGTAGAGATGATGAGTCTCCTAGATTTGTGATGCCCGATCAATTGTTAGTATCGTTAGTTGCACTGATGCCAACTGATGTTACCGGCGTACTATCAGTCAGTACATATATCACTGACCATGTAAGATCTAATGCAAAGGAAATATCGAGGATGATTAAAAAAGTATTGGACACTAACCAAATCTCATCTACCCCAGAACCGATGCAGAAAGCAAACAACGGTGAAGTAACAGATTTATGCTCCACATTATCATTCTCTGTTATCCAAAACTTAGATATACATTTCAAAACACTGCTAATGCAAGTTAGACACGAATCTAAAGCAGCTAAGTCTAAGGAGGCAGCCTCATTATTATTCAGCAACCATGTCTTTGACGATGAAAGTGCCATCAAGTACTCTAATAATAAAAAAGAACAGATTGACAAGACCGCATTAGCTGAAAGAAGGCAGATACTCTCTGAAAAATTTACTGAAATGGATGCAATGAACAATATTATACCGCAACTAGCTGATAATGTTGAGGAAACACTTGATGCCGAGACAACTGAACAGTCGAACACATCTATGCTGCCAATTGAAGACACAGCCAAAGAACAAGTGGATGATAGAAATGAAATAATTGTCTTAAAACAGAGAAAAGTACAAGCATCAAAAAACAGAAACTTAACCTCAGTACCAGTGGAAGAAGCTGTTGATTACTCACAGAGCAAAAAGATACTTGGACAGATACAATCTTCAGAAAAGACGTCGAGTAACTCTAAGAAGCGAAAGTTTGATCCGTACAGTCAAGGAATGGAGGCGCCGTATGCTACGAAGAAGAAAAGCAAACCATCTAAGGGTAAAAACTTTTCATTTAAGAGTTAGTCTTTAGAAGAGGGTACATACATTGGCTTACCTTTTCGGTACTTTTGTACAGGTAGTTTTTTTTACTAAAACCAGTTACGTAATCACTACAGCACAAATAAAATGTGTTGGGTAAAATTGATCTTGTTGTAGGTGGTTTTGTTAAAAACAGGTGAGAGGCTATCTCGTTTAAATGCCCACCGTTCAAGAGAACTATAAGTTGTAAGATTTTTAGTTGTTACACTTAGTTATTAACATCGACCGTATGTTACAATAGAAAGTTCACATTATAAAAGTAAAGGTATTATGAGCACAGAACCCAGCGGATATGATATATGTATGACCGGTGAGATGAAAGACTGCAACATTTTACCTGTACGGCGAAGCTCACAAAGGAATACAACGCCATCTACTTCGAAGGGTGTAAAATCTCTTGCGGGACTCAAGCTTATAGTCGATGAAGACGATGACCTTAAGAAGATTAAGAAGAAAAGACAACTTTGCACTTGGGATGAACTTCCAGAATGGCAGAAGGATAATGAACATATCAGAAATGGCTATGTCAGAGAGACAAACAATATAAAGGAAACTTTGCTAAGCTTATTCTACTTACACAATGAGTCAGTCAACATATATAGTCACTTGCTACCTGGTGTGTGCTTCCTGACAGTTTTATTTTTCCATAAGCATTTTGTTGCTAAATTTGATACTTCTACTTGGCTTGATTACTTCATGATTAATTTATTCTTCATAGGTGCGTTTTCATGCCTTACGATGAGTAGCACTTTTCACTGTTTAAAGTCCCACTCAAGTAGGGTATCTATAATTGGAAACCAGCTGGACTATTTGGGGATAGTAGCTTTGATTACTACATCTATGCTAAGCCTAATGTATTTTGGCTTTTATGACAGTAAAGTTCTATTCTATACATTCTCATGCATAACAGTTCTGCTTGGCACAGCCTGTACAATAATGACTTTAGATTTTCGCTTCCGGACAAGAGAGTGGAGACCATTCCGAGCTGCTGTGTTTGTCGCGTTTGGATTATCTGGTGCATTACCAGTTATAGCCAGCTGCTTTTATTATGGATACGTTGAGACATTACAACGAGTCCAACTAAAGTGGGTTGTTCTTGAAGGCTTTTTTTACATTTTTGGAGCTTTTCTCTATAATGCACGTTTCCCAGAACGGCTTGCTCCAGGATTATTTGATATTTGGGGCCATTCTCACCAGTTATTCCATGTATTAGTTGTCTTCGGAACGATATGCCACATCACAAGTTTGGTAGGGTGCTACAATTTTGTTCATACAACCATTATAAATACAGCTCATACATAGACGTCCATTTGTCATTGATCTATCGAAGATTACTATATTTTAACTAGTGATTTTATCGAAGCCCACAAAATAAATGATTTTATTTAAAAAAATTGCTTCCAACCAGATTTGAACTGATGATCTCCACATTACTAGTGTGGCGCCTTACCAACTTGGCCATAGGAGCTTAATCGTTGAAAAACGTCTCTGTTATGTCATAATCTACATTAAACGTGATATGTTGCCTGTCGTAGAATCAAAAGACGATGAGTCTGGAATCGACTCGCAGAGTAATAAGAAGCAAAGATTGAGGGTTATACGACGTAGGAGCCTATCAGAGATATGTGAATGAGATTATGATGATGTGTAATATCCGAGATTATATTATATGAAACATCATCTTGTTTCATCATGATCACATATCATTACTAAGCTGAAAAACTATATAAGAGAGATATAGAAGAGCTAGATTAGAGAGATGATCACCTCTAGATCNCTAGAGGGTAATTGACTCGATTAGAGACTATATAACTAGTAACTAATCCTCAACTAAAGCACTAGTACACTCACGTGACGAGAAGTTCAAGCTAGCACGTGACTATGACTAGACGCCCTTTGACATTGCCTGTCGTACAATCAGAAGTCGATGAGTCCTGAAACCTACTCCCACTCGAATCGTGGAGAAACTCACACATAATTGAACTCCCACGCATTATTAACACGATGCAGGTGAGATTTATTTATGTGCTCTGTTTAAGCTAGGATTACCAGTACAAACTAGATCTTGAGTCCACTACCAAAACGACTGAAGACTTGGCAAGTTACAGCCCAAGTACTTCGAGAGAACCAGTAGATTGTACAATGTATGCGTAAGGCAGCCAATCGTGGGAGCGCGTGAAAAGATGTGCAGGCGAACGCATGACTTAGACTAGTCACCCTCGACAGACAAAGTCGTGAAATCAGAAGGGCAATCAGAAACTTAAAGTAATATGACAAGAAACTGTCTGTCCTAATTGTAGGATCATTTTAGGGTATTAGTTAGATATTGTGAGCAGTGCCTGGTTTCAACCTACATGTTAATTACTGAGGTTAATGACTCCAGGGAAGGCCTGCAGAATCATATATAAGGGACCTAACAAGCTATATTAGACCCAGTCACCTCTAGTACACTATGGGGTAATTAATCCTCAAGTAAAGCGTTAGCCGGCGCGCGGGCCTTGAGCGCATTGTCCCCCGACACACAGTTTGATTTACAGACAGAAAAATTATTTAAAAAAAATAATGCTTCCAACCAGATTTGAACTGATGATCTCCACATTACTAGTGTGGCGCCTTACCAACTTGGCCATAGAAGCAAAACCACTTCGATTTCTGCATCTCCGACGTGAGGGCATATGCAAAAATAACTGTTCTTGTCGTAGAATCAGAATACGATGAGTCTGGAATCGACTCTCAGAGTAATAAGAAGCAAAGA
>AZAH01000017.1:0-53536 GCA_000710315.1 Eremothecium coryli CBS 5749
GCATGTAATAATGTATCATGTAGGCTATTCTGAAACTTTATTCATCATGAAACAGTATTATAGTCTCAATCATAATGGATTGGAGTACTGCTCCGCTTCGCGACTCTCAATCNNTGCTTCTTATTGCTNTGAGCGTCTGTTCTAGACTCATCGACTTCTCATTCTACGACAAACTCTGGTAATATATGTTGGAACAAATAGTACTGCACAAGCACTTTCTTTCAACCTCGGGCGGTTAGTGTAGTGGTTATCATTCAACCCTTCCAAGGTTGAGACACGGGTTCGATTCTCGTACCGCTCAATTTTTTTGCTGTTGCGTAACTTTTTTTGATATTAAAAGTTAACTTGTTGTTTTAAATACGGAATATCCAACTCATACTCGTTCTGCAATAAAGATAAGCTTTGATGGCTACTGTCCACCGCGAATGCAATATAGATGAAAATAAAGACGGTACAAAGAGATTAACATTTTAATAAATTTAGCAACCGCTCTATGTGCTTTATTACAAAGTGATTCCATATAATGCAACTAATCATATATGAAACTCAAAATGTGCTTGTAGTAAGTGAATAATCAAATAATTCAGTAAGGTATCAATATCAGTATAAAAAACATTACAATGTAATTGGTTTAATTTTGTTAAAAAAAATTATGACGAACAGCTAAATTTACCTATTCGAAGTTTTCAACCATTGGTTGCTCATCCCCATAATCTAGTTCATCTTCATCTTCAACAGTTGCCTCTTGGTACTGTTGATATTCGCTGACCAAATCATTCATGTTAGATTCAGCTTCGGAGAATTCCATCTCATCCATACCTTCACTGGTGTACCAATGTAAAAACGCTTTCCTCTTGAACATGGCACCAAATTGGTCTCCTACTCTCTTGAATAATTCTTGGATAGAAGTAGAGTTACCAATAAAGGTGGCAGACATATCTAGACCTTGTGGAGGGACCGAACAAACAGCAGTTTGCACGTTGTTTGGAATCCACTCGACGAAGTAAGAAGAGTTTCTGGTTTGGACCTTATGCATTTCATCCTCAACTTCCTTAACAGAAACCTTACCTCTAAAGAAAGCAGCTACTGTCAAGTATCTACCATTTCTTGGGTCAGAAGCAGCCATCATATTCTTGGCGTCAAACATTTGTTGCGTCAATTCAGGAACACTCAATGCTCTGAAAGATTGGGCACCAATAGAAGTCAATGGAGCATAGCCTACCATGAAGAAATGTAAACGAGGGAATGGAACCAAGTTTACAGCCAACTTTCTCAAATCAGAGTTCAATTGACCTGGATAACGAAGAGAGGTGGTAACACCAGACATGACGGAGGAAACCAAGTTATTTAGATCTGTGTAGGATGGTTGTGGTAGCTTCAAAGTTCTCTGACAAATGTCGTACAAAGCTTCGTTATCAATACAGAATGTCTCATCAGAGTGCTCAACCAACTGATGAACAGACAAGGTAGCGTTGTATGGTTCAACCACAGTATCAGAAGTCTTAGGGGAAGGAACAACAGAGAAAGTTGCCATCATCCTGTCCGGGAACTCCTCTCTAATCTTGGAAATCAATAATGTACCCATACCAGAACCAGTACCACCACCCAAGGAGTGAGTAATTTGGAAACCTTGCAAAGAGTCACAGCCCTCAGCCTCACGTCTAATAACATCCATAACAGAATCAACCAACTCAGCACCTTCCGTATAATGCCCCTTTGCCCAGACATTACCAGCTGACGATTGGCCGAAAATGTAGTTGTCCGGTCTAAACAGGTTTCCAATGTTTGAGTTCCGAACAGTATCAATAGTGCCCGGCTCCAAGTCTACGTTGACTGAACGTGGCACCCACTTGCCTGAAGAAGCTTCATTGAAATACACGTTCAATCTAGCCTTTTGAAGATCATCTGTGCCGGAATAAGTTCCATTGAAATCCAAGCCATGTTCACCACAAATAGTTTCCCAAAAGGCGGCACCAATTTGGTTACCACATTGACCAGTAGATAAATGGATCTGTAGCAAAAGCTTGTTAGTAACTAACTATACCGGATAAACCATAAGCGTTCCAAGTAAGCTTTGGTGGTTAGGACTGTCTATTGCGTTACCAAACTCTGTTGTCTTGTTGTTCTGGTGGGTTATAATTAACGCGTCCCGAACTCGCGACACTACCATACAGTCTAAAACCACAGTTAGAAGCTTACTTTTAACGTGATATTAATCTAACATACAATCTCTCTCATTACTATGCTCTTAGATTCTCAGTCACTTGGAGTTTCGTCCTGTGTCTTGTGGGTTTGTGGAGTGTGTGTTATTATTACAAGTGTGATCTGTACGTTATTCTGGGTTTCAAATCTGCCTTTTAGGTGTTTTTCTGCTTTTTTTGATTTTGTTTACCATTTGCCACAAAGAGGGGTTGTTAGGCAGCCGGGTAACGTGTCACGTGAAAACATAAACATAAAGATATGTCACGTGATGGTAGGGGCTTCTTTCGATAGAAAGAAAATCAGGGAAATCAAAGGAATGGGCCTATATATAGGAAGGCCCGTCGTTTGGAGGCGTCTAATTTCTACTGTGAAGAGAGTTGTTGCCATTAACAAGCTTGAGAGAGGTTCTTGGAGAGAACTGTACACAATAGATAGATGTCGAAGTCATCTTCCTCCAGTACGCAGAGCAAGTTAGCTTCGCACCCAGTAGCTCCTTTGGCTACAGTGTTGCGTGCGAAACTGAGGCAGCCTCAGTTTTACTGGTTTTTAGGGCACTTCCTTACGTTGTACCACTACTTTAGGTTCAACCTTTCGTTCACACAGTCCTCGATTCGTAAACACTACGGCATGGTGTTGTTTTATATCATTGTGACATACGGGATTGTACTATATCAGTTTTACAAATCGGGGCAGCTACGGGCCAGTACGCTTAAGACGCAAATACGGACATTGGATAATTTGCAGTACTTCATGATGACCTTTATTCTCTGGTGTTGCAGGAATGCGAAGATTATCTCTACAGCAACATACTCCCCTGTAATATACGCATTATTCCATTCTTTGAACTATTTTAAGGAGAGCTTGCTTCCCTTTCTCCCAATGAGACCGATGACGAAGGACCTTTTGGCGAACAAGATAGCATTTTTCATCACAAACTACAATGAGAAGTGTCTAATACTAGCTCAAAATACAGAGTTTCTTACCTTGCTACATGTCATTTTGCTGTTACCTTTCGATTTTTTTTCGCTACTCTGGAGATTCAACAACGTTAACCTACTGAAGTTCGTTGCGGCATCTACGTATATGTGGTTCTTCAAGTTGAGGTACATCCAATCACCCCAGATGAGGACCATCGTCCATGAGTGCAACATAAAAATGGACCAGTGGATTCAGCAAAGGGCCCCATATCTTAGTTTGAAATGGCAAGGCGTCAAAACCCTTATCGTGCGTTTCTTCAGTGTAATTCCCGTTTGATACTACAGTTATTATTATTCAAACATTAACATTATCATTACATCGTTATTCGTAATATAACTACTACATCTCTTATTACCTACTAACTCTTGCAACTTTGTGTTTTTTGGTTTCAGTTTTATCACTGCGGTCTTAAACAGCTTTACGGATAGAGATATAGTGACTTACCTTGACACTACTACTTTATATATATTAGAAACACACGCCCAGGGACACAGTCGCATACCAACAACATAACCCAGCTTTTAGTCCTTCAACCTTACGGGGCAAATACGTGTGGGTGTATCAAACGCCAATTTGAATGTTTCTTCAGGCGGTCTGCACGGGATCTCCTTGAGATCTGTCCAGCTGGTGCGTTCCTCTTGTATGATATCTTTGATGTTTAGCTAATCAGTCAGTATTTTATATATCGCTTCTGACGAGAGCATGGCAAGGCAGTTTTTTTTCTTTGTGGCAAAAGTTTAGGGAGACTATAACATTTCAACCACTGTAACAGGCTTAGACAGAAGACATTAATACGCATTAGCACCCTTCTCATATATACTTTCTGTGGGACTACGGGAGGTGAACTGCAAGTGGAAATACCGTTATCGTAGGGCTTTTATAGGATACACATATTAGTGATTCTGTCGTCATAATACAGTCATAAACCATAATAGAATAATGAACAGCGAATACGATTACTTGTTTAAGCTATTGTTAATTGGTGACTCTGGTGTGGGGAAATCTTGCTTGCTATTGAGGTTTGCTGATGACACATATACTAATGACTATATCTCTACTATTGGTGTTGATTTCAAAATCAAGACGGTAGAATTGGATGGCAAAACTGTCAAGTTACAGATTTGGGATACAGCTGGGCAGGAAAGGTTCAGAACAATTACATCGTCCTACTATCGTGGAGCTCATGGCATTATTATTGTGTACGACGTGACTGACCAAGAATCGTTCAATAACGTCAAGACATGGTTACAGGAGATTGACCGCTACGGTACGGCAGGTGTTGTAAAATTGCTCGTCGGCAATAAGAACGACTTGAAGGACAAAAAAGTAGTTGACTTCCAAGTAGCAAAGGAATTCGCAGACTCACTATCCATCCCGGTATTGGAGACCAGCGCCTTAGATTCCAGCAACGTAGAGGAGGCGTTTTTGACCATGGCTAGGCAGATCAAGGAGACCATGTCTCACCAGCAAGCTGACACTGGGAAGAAGGATGACAAGAGTGGGGTTAACCTAAAGGGCCAATCCTTGACTGGCTCCAGTAGCGGCTGCTGTTAGGGATTCCCGCGACCAGCGAACAATACTATGGGGCCAGATAGAATTACGTTCTAGCGTGTGTGTATATACTCTTACTCCGATTACTTTCTTTGGCGCACCATTACCATTGCCACACCGATGTCGAATCTAATGGCAACCTATAACTGCTGGCTGTTTTTAGTACACCTGCGAGAACGCTCATCTTAAAGCAAAATATATTCGACCAGATGGTAATGTAAATACCGTATCTCTTTGTTAACTCGAATAATGTTTAAATTGTTTTATTCTAATACATTACAGTCAGATATCAGATAGAAAATACCTACACTACTTAGGTCTGCGGAAACTACTGTCTGTTGGCGCCCCCAAGGAGCCCGCTGAACGTATTCTTCAACTGATACGCCCAGTACATAGGCCACACAAGCATTACGTACCAAAACAAGTTGGTGTTGAACACCAGCTTCATGGCGTCGCAAAACAGGGAGGTGTATACCACGTCGAACATTGCCCCCGTGAGCCCCCCTGACTGGTTTAACTGCACATTTGCCGACGCCACCTTCCCTCGAGAGTCGTATTTAGGCCTTCCCGTCTTTTCAAGTACATACATACAACCAAACAACGGCGTATGCAGCAAGAGGTACTTCACTATTCCATCCCGCGACAGAACTAGCGACCGCACTGCACTTAGCAGAACTATCGGGACCACCCACATATACAGTGACCTAAGAGTCGCCACGTTAGCCGCTGCTTGCTTTTTCTCTGACTTTCCAGCCATTGTTAATCTGCTCCGTTTTACCCACTAAGCGCCTACTCCAGGTATTCCTCGAGCGTTGCAACCAATTAGAAAATGCTTTTTGAGCCCTCGTCTTCTCGTTGGTGGCGACTTCTTTACTTAAAACGTACGTACAGCTCAAATACCGAACCCTAAACGGAACACCCTTGCTATTTATTAGACATCCATCTATCTTCTTAGTTTTACCGTATTCTGATATCACCAAATGGCATTATACGTAGTCTGGGCGTCCGCTCCTGGAATGGGACAGAAGAAATACCAGCAGCGCCTGAGGCTGTCGCACGTCTGTTTCAGTGGCTTCTCGGGCGTCGGGCACTGAAAAAGCGGCCTCGATAAGGGCGGCGAGTCGCTGTTACCCCCACCGTTGGAATACGTACAAGACGATAATTATGGCGGATCGATCATGTTTTTTACTTTTTAAAAATTCTTTTTGGCCCAGTTGGCCTCTAATGGATTGATTTCATCCTACTACTCAACACTTTTACCTGTTTCAAGACATATAAGTCGTATTGGCAAGAGATACACTAACTCTCATCTAAGGTCAAACAAATACATCTATTACAATGGATTCTGGTATGTTGGATTGCGTTTATTCGTTGTGAGGGTTGCAACCCTTTATTTATCTAGTATGTTCTCGTGTGTGAGGGCGGTTGAGTTTTGTGGGAGGCTGCCCTGGAGGTATTGTGGGAGACAGATTGCATGGCTTGCATGGCTTGCATGGGCTTGAAGGGACATGGCTCTGTATATATAGGGGTTAAGTGCAGACAGAGAGAGGCGGCGAGGACAGTGCTTTGATTTCTTGGAGCGGCTGGAGTGTAAGTCTACGGATAAGTGCTGCTAGCAAGCTCAATTGGGATTCTGGCAGGATTTGACTCGACGTGCGGCTTTCTGGGATAGCGTTATGTCTGTTTTTCTGGTGCAGTTCTTAAGAGTTTGCCACCAAGCCTACTTCTCGACGTCAAATGTTTCGTGTTAGCCCCTATTTTTCACGGCGGTTCAGTATGCGGTGTCAGGAAGTACTGTTGCGATTGTAGGTGGCCGCAGAAAAATAATGGTGAAGCTGTCAGCTCGTTGATCGTGATCTGAAAATTTTTACTTCCGAAAGACTGTACGGGGAAAGGATACCCTTTTCTAGATACGGGTGGGAGGCAGCGATCGAGCAACCGGGGTAGGCGGTTCTTCGATGGATCTCTGCACGGAGTTAAAGTTCCTGAGCCCTGTACTGTGGCAATTGGTGGGGAGGCGCGCGCGAGAATCATAATAGAGATAATAATAAAACAGCCAATGGACTGTCGATACTAACTTTTTTTGTTGTAGGAGAAGTTGCTGCATTAGTTATTGACAACGGTTCTGGTATGTGTAAAGCCGGTTTCGCCGGTGATGACGCTCCAAGGGCTGTTTTCCCATCTATTGTCGGTAGACCAAGACACATGGGTGTCATGGTTGGTATGGGCCAAAAGGACTCGTACGTTGGTGATGAAGCTCAATCTAAGAGAGGTATTCTAACATTGAGATACCCAATTGAACACGGTATTGTTACCAACTGGGATGACATGGAGAAGATCTGGCACCACACCTTCTACAACGAGTTGAGAGTTGCCCCAGAGGAACACCCTGTCTTGTTGACTGAAGCCCCAATGAACCCTAAGTCTAACAGAGAGAAGATGACTCAAATAATGTTTGAAACCTTCAACGTCCCAGCATTCTACGTTTCCATCCAAGCTGTGCTATCTCTATACTCTTCCGGTAGAACCACCGGTATTGTTTTGGATTCTGGTGACGGTGTCACTCACGTTGTTCCAATCTACGCTGGTTTCTCCCTACCACACGCTATCTTAAGAATTGACTTGGCTGGTAGAGATATGACAGACTACTTGATGAAGATCTTGTCAGAACGTGGTTACTCTTTCTCTACCACTGCTGAGAGAGAAATTGTTCGTGACATCAAGGAGAAGTTGTGTTACGTCGCTTTGGACTTTGAACAAGAGATGCAAACTGCTGCTCAATCTTCTGCTATCGAAAAGTCCTATGAATTGCCAGATGGCCAAGTTATCACCATCGGTAACGAGAGATTCAGAGCCCCAGAGGCTTTGTTCCATCCATCTGTCTTGGGTTTGGAAGCTGCTGGTATTGACCAAACCACCTACAACTCCATCATGAAGTGTGATGTTGATGTTAGAAAGGAATTATACGGTAACATTGTTATGTCCGGTGGTACCACCATGTTCCCAGGTATTGCTGAAAGAATGCAAAAGGAGATCACCGCTTTGGCCCCATCTTCTATGAAGGTTAAGATCATTGCCCCACCAGAGAGAAAGTACTCTGTCTGGATCGGTGGTTCCATCTTGGCTTCTTTAACCACTTTCCAACAAATGTGGATCTCAAAGCAAGAATACGACGAATCTGGTCCATCTATTGTTCACCACAAGTGTTTCTAAGAAGCCTGTGTATTAAAGTGTGTATGGGTGTGTGCCCTCTCTCATACCGTCCACTTTTTTTGTCACTGTCATTCACCGCTCATATATTTTTAAACATTTGTCTTCCCTATTATTCTTTATAATGTCAAACTGAAGGGGTTTCCTTTCAAATCTCAAAAAAAGATGCTTTAGATCTGCTTCCATCTGGACTGTGAAGTTTGATGATCACTTCTATCACCTTTTTATTCCTAATCTATGTATGTTTGAGAGGGTGCTACTCTGAAAAAGATAGTTTTAATAGATCTTTATCTTTCTATATATTTCCCATATATATAACTTGTTAAGAAAAGAGTTTTCGAAATATAATAAAAGATGCAGAGGGCTGTGAGTAGCAATTACCTTATGGCGGTACATCATAGTAGTACCATTAGTATTAGTAGCGTAGCATATACATACTATGCTGGCATTCTGCTTATCTCGTAATTGTGTATTAAATAAAATAATTGATATATGTTAAAAAGATGTATATTATACTAAATGTCTAGTGTTTTAATGTTCTAAATGAGTTGTTGCCAAGTTTCTCTTATTTTTTTTTAAATTTCATAGTACTCTCTAGTCTGTCGTCAATATTAAACTTGGTCATGAGTGTCGTTCTGTTGATTGCGGCCAAAACCGCTCGTACTGTCTCTTTCGTGAGCAGTTCCCGCACTGCTGTGACTAAAAGAAGAGCGTACACCGGTGCTTTTCTGAGGGCTATCTCTTTTGGTGGAACCTTCCTCAGCTGTAATTACACTGCTTTTCTTCTTCTCTTTACCCATCACATCTGAGAAGTCGCTACTGATAGCTGTCAATGCAAGCATGATCGTTTCATCATTGGTAGTAAAGCCCTCAGCCAGACTTCCAAAAAAGATAGATTTTTGTGTAGAGCTGTCTCCACCTTTAGTATAATCTTGCAGACTTCCATCCATGGACTCTGGAGGTGGAGCTGCTGATCTATAACTGGCGTCGACTGCGTCATAGGTGTCAGCCGTCCGACGTTCCAACATCGAAGGTGTTCTTTCCCTTGTAACACTATCTAATTTCTTAGTCTCAGTAACACTCTCACTACTGATATCATCCAAAGGTTCCTTTTTGTCAGTCTCATCAAGTGAGTCAGCTGAATCCATCTCCATTGTCGCTTTTTGTTCATCTAGGCCTAAAGTTTCTGGGAAATTGAGCCAAACGACGATTGTGAGAAGGAAAGTGACGATACCAAATACAAGGAATGTTCCCCACTTAAGTGTTGACATCATTAGAGGGGATAAGAAAGTGATTGCAAAGTTTAGTAACCAACTTACCCCCATGCAAACAGACAATCCCTTTGTCTTTATTACACTAGGTAGAATTTCATTTGTGTATAACCAACATGCACAACTCAAAGTGCTTGCAAATACTGCGACAAAGATAAAGCATAATGCAATTGTTATTTCTCCTCCTGCAGGAGTTAATTTCCAGACCAATGCTGGATTTCCGTTGATTGGGCTAACATCAAAACCGTATATCCACATCGTAAATCCCATCAGACTCATCACAAGCGCCAATGCGAAGGAACCATTGATTATAAGTTTTTTCCTTTGGACCCTGTCTAGAAAGTGGAAAGGAATGAAAGTAAACAAGCTGTTTAGCAAGTAAGGCATGCTTGCTGCATTCATTTTGACACTGCCTTCTAGTCCTGCCATATCACAAATATAGACTAAATAATACATCACCACATTGATTCCCGTAAATTGTACTAACGTCTGGATCGTAATTCCAATTAACATTTGTTTTATGTATGGCTTTTTAACCAAATCTCTGAACCGTCCCTTAGATACATTACCATACATGCTTATCAAAGCTTCTTTGTCATATGGCTCCTTTATATTCACATGCAAGCGTGATAAAATTGATTGAGCCTTGGTATAATTTCCTTTCATAACAAACCATTTAGGTGACTCTGGAACAAAGAAAGTTGCGACAATCAGCGCAATTGCTGGTAGCACCTCTAAGCCCCATGATAAACGGAAAGCGTAATGATTGTTAAAACGATTAAAAGTCCAACACACCATGTACATCAAAAAAATTGCGAATGTCAATGTAAGTTGTACAAGTGCAGTAGCGATACCTTTACTGTTTGCCGGGTAAACCTCAACCAAATACACGGAAGCTACCACCGATAAGGAGCCCACTGCAATACCTTTCACTAACCTGCCGGCTGCGACCATGTATATATTGACAACAAGCACGGAAATTATACAGCCAGCCATCCATATGAGACTAAAGCACCTAAAACACCCCAATCTGCTAATTCTGTCACCTAAGAATGCAAAAAGTAGACATCCTATTAGCCCTCCCATAGGATGCGCGCCGGACACCATCCCCTGTTCAAATGGGTTCGGATAGTGGAAGTACTCATTAAAATAATCTGTGCTGATGAAAACAGCCATAGCTGAGACATCAATGCCCAATATTATACCTATTATTACTAGGAATCCGGATATTTTATGCAAATCGTAAGCCTTTTTCATACTAACCCTGTAATACTCTTGACGTACTGTACACTTGATATGATATATATTCTATAAATTGGCAACTTAAAAATCAATGGAATGCCAAGAAGATCTTATTATTCATGACATATCTATGTTCTCTAAAACTGATATAAAAGTTATTGGTCTACTTAAAGGTGGTTTGTGTCGCTGACACAAGCGGTGAGTTTGACGTTCACAACAATTTAAGGCCGGGTAACACCTGTGTAAATGTTGGATGTGAAATATTACCTTACATTGTAAAGGTAATGTGTCCCGACGGAAGAAACTCTTGCAGAATCAGTTCAGACCTCATTAGCATGTTTTCCCTTGCCCAAAGACTCCAAGCAGTTTCAAATAAGGCTCTAACTTATGGAGTTTGTGTGGCCGCATTTGTGGTATTATCTTCTTGGATACAACTTTACCAAGCTAATGCCTTTTCACTAGGTTCATCAATAATTAACATAAAGCCCGTTATAACTCTAAGGTCGAGCAGGTACTTTGGGTCGGTCAATGGTAAACCAAAAGAAAACGCTAACCTAAAGTTTGACCTAGATGCAGATCTAACACCTTTGTTTAATTGGAATACAAAACAGGTGTTCGTCTTTTTGACTGCAGAATACCCTGGTAGTAAGAACCCTGTTACATTTAATGAAGTTACTTTCTGGGACCGTATAATCAAAGATAAGGAAGATGCAAAATTGAGTGTTCGTGGAGCATCTGGCAAGTACTCTGTTTGGGACATTGAAGACAAGGTTTCGGAAAGGGACTTTGTATTCAAGTTGCATTGGAATATACAACCGTGGGTTGGTCCTTTGATCAATGGCGAAACCATAGGAGAAACAGTGGTATCTATGCCCAAGCCTAAACAGCGTCAATCAAAGATGTCCCAAAACAAATCCAAGAAGAGGATGATGAAGGATAATTAGCCGATACCAATAAGAACAGCGTGTTTATGTTATAATATATTTCCCTATACTCTACTCAAATATTGGAGGAATCTATATAAAATACTGGCTATATTTACATGAATAAATGCTAAAATTCCTTACTAGGTACAATTCTTTTGGTAGCACGTACCTTCTTAAGGTAAGCGGAATGCTTTTCTTCTATATCTGACCATCCATGCACGGTAGGGTGGCTATTTAGGAGGTAGTTTTTCATGAAGTGAGGATAATCGGTTACCAAATCTTTTAGATCTTTGGAAAGATCTATGCTGCTATTAAGATAAGAATCCAATTTCTCGGTAATATATTTGTACGTATCCGATGTCAGATACTTGCTTGGTGAAAATGAGGAAGGGTCTTCCATCTTACGCTGGAGAATATACGGTACCTTTTCGTCGCCTTTAGTATTAGAGCGAGCTTTCGACCTTAGGTACCGCAATTTATGAATTAGGTTATAACCATGAATAAATTCATCGTTAACTAATGAAAGTCCCATTTTCAGAGTGTCAGTAGACTCAAATAATTCACAGATAAGTACATTCCATGTAGAGTTTTCTAATCGTAAACCCTCTTTATTGACCTCTGAAATAATTTTTGGTAATTGACTAATCTTACCTATCACCTTTAAATGCCTGACCTTGTACTCAAATATACCAAATAATGCTGTTGCCCCAAATCTATTACTAGTTAGTGGCTTGATACCCTTCATTGAACGTAGGCGATGAAAATAAATTTCATAAAGATCACCAAATTCACTCCATCTTCCAGTTTCTGCGGCAACAACCAACTTACTTTTTAGTAGTGCTAAGTTGGTACTGGTAGATCCTAGTTCACCCATAAACAAGTTGCTGTAGGTATTTAACAGATCTGTGGAAAGACGAGGAGCCCCATGCTTAGCCATCATTTTTGCAGGCCATGCCACAACAGAAGGGTGAGGATATGCATCAGTTATTCTTAATTTTTTGTCATGAATACGTTGTAATACATCTGTAAGCCACGATGCATAACCTTCAAAATCCGCTTTACTCTGTAAATGACGATGGAACATTACTTTCACAAGGAAATACAAAATCTTCGAACTGTACGGTATTTTATGATCCGAAAGTTTCTTAAAGACCCCCATGCTTCCAGCGGTGTACCCCACGCGGTTGTACTCCGCTAATAAGACTTCAAAGAAAGCAGGTGTTGTTTTTGTAGAATAACGCGATAGCAACTCATCTACTAACTTCTCCATTGCTTTAATATCTTTTGTAGATGCCAAATATTCGAGGAATAAAATATAAAAAGAAGGGTCGTCCTTCTTCCTCATATGCAATATCTTTTTAAAAAGTTCCTCGCAGCGTTCGCTGTCGCCCATCTGGATGTATGATTTCAAAACAGCATGGTAAATCTTGTAACGGTTGCGTAGGCGCTCACTATCATTTTTACGGAATAATGAAATGGATAGGTGGGGTAATCCTGAAACGTTATAGGCTTTCATTAATTTAGATATGCTGTTACCGCTTGGTGGAATAAGGTAGTACGATTTCATTAATTGAAACAGCTCCTCTGCCACAGAATAATCACAGGTTCGGATACAAAGGTCAAGGATTGGTAAAAAATGCTCTTCACACATCTTTGCATTCTCACTCGACATCTGCTTTATTGTTCTAAAACAACCATCCATATTTTCGAGCCGTCTATATGCCTTCATCAATAATAAGTATGTTGAAGAGCTTGGCTGTATTTTATATTTCTTGAACAGCTCAAAATGTCTGAGCACACCATTCGAATCTCCAACCACTGAATATACAGTAACCATTGATTGTAGTACTGAATAATTGGGAAGCATGCCTCTCCTTAAAAGCTGCGAATATAGCTTTTCCACTAGTGCGAGCTCGCCACGTTCAGCTAAAGCATACATTGTGATACCGTAATGTTTTATATTAGGCATATCACCAATTGCAAACAAAGCATTAAACTGCTCTTGAAGCTGAGCCCAGTTCTTCTGCCTCGCATGTGCAATAAGTTTATAGTCGAACTGATTGTTGTCCTTATGCGCCCCTGGATATTGCTCATAAACAGTATGAACTAAATTCCACTTTCCCATATGTATATATGTGGCCATAGCCCCAGTGAGATCGTGCGCAACAATTGTATACTTCCTATTCACCTTAACTTCCCATACAAGTTCCAGCTGCTCAAACAATCTTCTCAGCAAAAAGAAATTAATTAGTGTGGTGGAGAATTGAGAAGCTGTTTGGGCTCCTTCGACTTTTTCAATGGTAGATATTATATTTGGAAGGTCTTTGTTGAATGATGGGTGCTTTTTATAAATGTGCACAAGGGATTTCATAACATCGCTGTATTTTTCAGAGTTATCATACTCACAATGACCATATAGCTGTTTTAGCATTGGGATCCATAACGCGATAGCCTCTTGAGGTTCTAATTTTTCATATAAATACATAAATGTTACATTGACCAAATTTGTGCTTTTCTCTCTATTTTGGAAGTAGAACTGCGAAGAGTAGAGCTTAACCGCCTCCACCGCTTGCTGATATTCGCCAAGCTTCACCAAGGAATAGACATATGCTTTTGCTTCTGATATTGAAATATCCCCTCGAAAACCGCCCTCAGGGTTCATCAAGAGTGAATTGGTTAATTTTTCTATCAGCCTAAACTGACCCTTTCTGTTCAGTAATCGGAAGAGAAATTGCCTAAATTGTATAGGATAAAGACCAGTATCTGCACTTAAAAGCTCTGCACATTTATCTGCTTCTAATTCATCCACATTATCTATTTTCTCCAACAAAGACACTGTGCTATTGGGGACCGTTGGAAACAACTTTCTTGCTAACTGTGTTGAAGACATTTTGCCTTGTATATTTGTAGTGGTTGCTATGCACGCCGAGCGCATGCTTCGCAATGGCGTTAGAAGAGCGAACCTCCTCATAGCAAGTATACCTGTGTGTCTGTTTATGTTTTGATGCAAGAGCAGTATATTAAACCGTTGGAAGTAAAGACTTTGCAAATAAGCTCTCATGAAAAACCTGTATTCAGAACCCATACACCGTCTTAACTAGCATCGATCAAGAACAATTACTATGATCTTGTATATGCTTCTTTAACTAGACACTCACCTTGTCGCTAATGGGTTCTTGCTGGATTTTGCTTTACAATAGGTCCATTTCTGTCCTGTTATAAGAATCAACTAAAATTTTTTGTAGGCATATATAATAACCTCAGAGAAAGTTAAAAGCTCATTGGTACAATAGTGTATCCTACAAGTCAGCAAACAGCTGCTAGAGGGACTGGTAAGCATAGAAGTGACACATATTCACCATACTGCATCATGGGGAAGATCACGAAGAAGTTTACCAAAGAGTATAAGATCAAAGAAATCCAGAAGAACCTACATAACAAGGCGAGGTTAAAGAAACAATACTTTAAAACATTAAAAGAAGAGGGGTATGATGTACCTGAAAAGCTTGAGAAACCAAGAGTTGATTATGAAAAGTCTAAACTAGAGAGGAAGCATAAATTAGATGAAAAGAAAGACATTAAGCGTCAGAGGAAAAAGCAGCAGAAGGAGAAACATGAAGAGAAGAGATTATCTGAACTTGAAAGACTTGAACAAGCAAAACAGCGCCAGCTAGAACGCGAGAAGAGAACGCAAAAGCTAACGAAGAAGACCAGGTCAGGACAACCGCGGATGGGTCCTAAGATAGATGATCTATTAGAGAAGATAAAAAACGATGATACTTATACATCATAAATAACGAGCGGCTGATTCCGAGGAACTTTCATCCATATGATTTATCTCGATTTATCTACAATGATACTATTTAGCCAAAGGTGTCTCATATTTACTTAATGACTGAGACAGTGGCATTGTACAATAAAAGTATATACAAGACTCTTAATTCTTTTGTTTTTTCTTATAATCCTCAACCAGTTGGTTTTGTAAGTGTGGAGAGGCGGGCGAATATTGTTTAAACTCCAAAGAAAACTCACCCTTACCTTGCGTAGAAGCCCTCAAAGAAGTGGCAAACCCGAACATAGTATTCAAGGAGCATTCGGCTATAATAGTAAATTCATCTGGACCGTTTTCTGTATCTTGAATAATAGCTTGTAGCTTGTTCAATAGACCGATAATATTACCTTGGAATTCATTTGGTGCAGTAATTGAAACTGTCATAATGGGTTCTAGAATAACAGGCTGAGCGTTCATGAATGCTTGACGGAAGGCTGAAATGGTAGCAGTCTTAAAAGAGAGTTCATTAGAGTCAACAGCATGGATAGCACCGTCATTTATCAACATATTGACACCAATGACCTTATGTCCGATCAATGGACCTTTTTCACAAACTTCTTCAAAACCCTTAGCACAGGCTGCCAAGTATTTTTCGGGGATACGACCACCTACAACTGCAGTCTCAAAGTTATTTGTGCTGGAGCCTTCTAAGTGGGACAATGTACCGATAACACGACCGAATTGGCCAGCACCACCGGACTGTTTCTTATGGGTGTAATCAAAGTCCGAAGATAGTTGAATTGACTCTCTGTAGGAAACTTGTGGCTTACCAGTGACACACTCAACATTATATTCACGCTTCATTCTCTCGACGTAGATTTCCAGGTGTAATTCACCCATACCAGAAATAATAGTTTGCTTAGATTCAGGGTCAAACCTAACTCTGAATGTAGGATCTTCTTTCTGGAACCTATTCAAGGCCTTTGAGAAGTTGGTTGCAGAATCCTTTGACTTAGGGTTAATGGATAAGGAGATGACTGCATCTGGGACGAACATGGAAGACATGGAATACTTCAAAGCTCCATCAGAAAAGGTATCACCAGAGGAGCAATCAATACCAAACGTAGCACAAATCTCACCAGCACCGACCTCGTCAACATCTTCCATTTCGTTTGAGTGCATTCTCACCAATCTTGAAACCTTGACTTTCTTGTTGCTTTTGACATTAGTAATATAAGCGCCCTTTCTGAGTTTCCCTTGGTATACACGGATATAGGTCAACTGACCATATTTACCTTCCTCCAGTTTGAATGCCAAACCAACAAATGGCTGAGAAGATGAAGGGACAAGATTAACCTTAGCTTCTGATGCCGACACATCTAGAGCGGTGTTCAGGATTTCTGACGGATTAGGGAGGTATTCAACAATGGAATCCAACACGGGTTGGATACCGGTGTTCGCTAAGGCGGAGCCCATTAACACTGGTGTAAATTTCCTGGCAATAGTAGCTCTACGGATTGCAGCTTTGATTTGCTCGACAGATGGTTCTTGTTCTTCTAAGAAGAGTTCTGCGATCTCATCGTCTACATCGGCCAATTTCTCAATCAAGAGAGATCTTTTTTCTTCGACAAGGCCACTTAGTTCTGCTGGAACAGGGGCCTTTCTGATTATTTCACCGTTGTCACCTTCGTTGTAGAGAGCGACCCTGTTAATAATATCCACCACACCTTTTAGTTCCGATTCAGCACCAATCGGGATTTGGATAGCAGCAGCGGGAATCTTTAGCTTTGTGTTAATCTGTTCAATAGCTTTGAAAGGGTTAGCACCCATTCTGTCCATCTTATTGATAAAAGTGACTCTAGGAACATTGTATCTACGCATTTGACGATCGACTGTGACGGTTTGAGATTGAACACCAGAAACTGCACAAACGACTAAAACTGCACCGTCTAAAACTCTTAAAGCACGCTCAACTTCGATAGTGAAGTCAATATGGCCTGGGGTATCGATCAAATTGAAGTGGTAGGAATCATTGTCCTTTTCCCAAGAACAAAATGTTGCAGCAGACTGAATAGTAATACCTTTTTCTCTTTCTAAATCCATGGAGTCCATCTTTGCTCCAACATTGTCACGTCCTCTGACTTCATGGATGGCTTTAATTCTTCCAGTGTAGTACAGTACACGTTCTGTAAAAGTGGTTTTCCCTGAGTCGATGTGAGCTGAAACACCAATATTACGCAACCTCAAAGCATGTGCTGTGTCAGCAGGGGTGAGCTTGGCACTCATTTCATCCAATACTGCCTTCTCTTCTGCGTAGGTTTTGTTGGGCATACTGTAATGGAAACCTCTTATGCAAGAGAGACGATTAAACGCTCCCCGTCGAACACATGGTGCGGAAATACTTCCCCAAGAAAGCTTGCTGAAAAGCGCAACCTCTTGGAGCATATTCATATCTGTTATTTATTATACTTTGATGTTTGTAGTGGTAAAAATGGTAGTGATTCTGTTTTCCAAATGTTCTAAAATTTTCAAGTGTTCTAACATAAAATTATGTAGCATAAACAAATAAATCTAAGTAGCACATATACATTTAAAGCAAGATATTATAAGGAAAGAGATGTGTCTTGGCATGAAATCGTTCATTTCAGATTATAGATCATTGGCTTTCAATAAAGCTAGTAATTTTTCATGTAATTCATCATCATCTTGCCGTTGATCATCTAAACCGAACTGCATAATGGTATAAATTCCTGCGATACCAAAGAGGGAGGTGAGTAACAATGCTATATATCCCTTCAAGGTAAAACCATTTGGAAGAGGGCCTGGTTGTGTAGGTGCACCGGTTAGATCTAACCAATCATCAGAATTGCCAGCAGCATTCCCACTTAGAGGCATATGAGCAGCTTCACACACCTGCTTGTAATTATCCGATAGAACTTCGGTAGTTTGTAACATCTCTGGAGCTTCTATAAAAAGGGTTGCCAAACCTTGCTCCAAATGCCAGTTTACATGACAGTGAAATACCCATACTCCTGGGTTATCTGCTCTAAATCTTAATACGAGATGCCCATATGGTTCTACAACTGCAGTATCACGTATTACAGGGTACTTTGGGAACGGGACTAAAGGATTTGATTCGTTATACGGGACTGGAGCAACGTCAAATGATGATGATTTCTGTACCACCTGGAAATTGTGTCCATGGAGATGGAAAGGATGCGCTCCGTCATCGTGATTGTTAAGAACTATTTCCACAATTTCGTTATGCTCTAGAACAACAGCATTCACATTTCCATATATGCGAGGGTCTGTAGCAAACTTTCCAGCAGTAAGTACCGTGGTTAAGGGCGGGACCTTAGGTGCAGTAAAAGTAATATTATTGAAGAACATATAGGTAATTCCATCTTCGAGCATTTCCATACGTATATCAAGGACTACTTGCCGATCGTAGTTTTGATATAATTCCACCTTATCGTAGTTGGTGAGGGAGAACTCGTTCGTAGCATTTCTAAAGTTTCGGTCTTTTCGATAGTCAATCCACGGTTCATCTGGATTATACCTGATTAGGTGAGTTCGCCTTGAAATTATCGAATCTGATGGATTATCCAACATATCTTTATCCATGTACTGGATTATTTCATAGTTACGCGATATATTGTCTTTTGAATCTACCAATACACTCATTCTTTGTCCAGAAGCTAGGTATAAGGACTCTGTGACAACCGGTTCCACATAAACACCATCAACCTCAACGATTGTAAAAGAATGTCCTTCGATATAGAGATATTGCGAGACAAAAAATGCACCATTGATAAATCTTAACATATATTTTTTATTAGTAGCAAAGTCAATAGTTGCATTAAGTGTGTTATTGAATAGTAGATTTTGAGGAACAGGTTCCGCTCCTGTAGGATTATAGCGAGAAAGGAATTGCTTGCTAACATCGTAATACGCTTGTTCGTAGATGTCACCTAGCATAATTGTCATCTCTTCATCAAAATCAAACGGTGGATCATCATCATGGACAATAAATGCTCCACGCATGCCGTCTGCATATTGTGCACCACTGTGAGAGTGATACCAATATGTACCAACCTGATCATTAACAGTAAAATTATATAAATATGTTTGACCTGGCATAATAGGGCACTGTGTAAGCATACCAGCACCATCCATGCTGACACTGTTCCCCACAGTAGTATTATGTTTGAGGCCATGGAAATGTAACGATGTTGGCATGTCTGTGAAACCGTTCGTGAGATATATCTGTACCCTATCTCCTTTTTTCACGTGAATATCGGGCAAAGGCCACTCGCCATTAAAGCCAATCATCTTCTTCTCGATCACGCCATCAGGTTTTGCGGTAACCCAACCAGTAGTGAAGTTGAAAGTGTGTGTTTCTGCCGCCGAGACTCTCAACCAAAGAGCAAGGGAAAAAATCAACCATGCATAAATCATGATCTTGGGATGTTTAACTGTACTGGTAAAATATTGTTTCTTATAGTTTTCTTCCCTCGTATTACTTTACCATAGTCATGGGGGACTTGGTTATTATAAGTTGCTCTTAAAAGTGTATATATATATATATATATATATATATATATATATATATATATATTATCAAAGTTGTTTTTTTCTAAAAAATATTTGGGGTGCCCAAAATTATGATTATTAAAGAGTAGGTGCAATAAACATAATTTTACCTGTATCTGATAGCTACTTATACAAAGTAGCCTATCTGCTCTTTACAATCATCTTTTGTGCCAACTCTAACCCAAATGTAGAATATTGAAAGGTTATAACTACCTACAGATCTAGTAGCTTGTAAACTTCTCTTAACTTTGTCAAGAATAACTACTTTAGTTATAGGTATTTTTTTTAGGTATAATATCATAAGCTAAAAAATGTGTTTTTATCTTGACTAGCATGATAAATATTAACCTATTAAACAGTTATACAAATTTCAGCCTTCAGCGACTGATTCTCCATCGAACACACATTTTTGTTAATGTAACAAGAGTAAAAAAGACTGTTACATGTCAAGTTTTAAATTACTTATGTGCCATCGAATCTAAGTCAGCCCCCACTTTAGAGCTCGAATCTTAAAAAATCTAGAACGGTAACTATAAACAGTAAAGTAGTAAACTCAGCTTTGTGCCAGGATGGAATGAATTTCTTCGAGCAATGACTCGATTTCTGTCGGAGGGCATGCTACACCTGTTCCTAAACGGATCGTGTTGGTATTCTTATTGGTGCTGGTAGCGTTCAAAGTAAACACCTTATTGATGACCTCGAAAACATGGGGGTACATAGGGTTTTTAGTTGTGATATGTTCGTTTTGTGCAAAATGAACATAGTATACAGATCTTGTTTTAAGAGGGGAATTCTTAACGTCAATACTCAATGTTACTTGCCCACCAGTTAGCCTGTTATAATAATTCAGTTGATAGGCAGCCAATGTGTGCAAATGCAAGCTTATTGTCATTACGTCAAGGCTCGAGGCAGTAATTTTGGTGAAAGCGGAAAATAATCTGGAGGTAAAATGGAGATAGTTGAAAATGAACTGAGGATCATAGTTATCGCACTCCAAGTACTTCTGTATTATATGCTGCGGGTTTAAGGGAGATAGTTGCACTTGCAGAGTTTCTATTTTACTTTCATTAGTGACAATCTGGATTGTACAATCTTGGTCGTCTGCACTGTCCTTTAAGTACTTAAACCTGATTTCATTCGGTTTTAACTTTACTATTTTAAAGTGTGCAGATTGAAAGTTATTATAGAGTTTTTCTGTAATATCCGTTAGGAAAACCAATTGCATCAACTTCTGGCGAAACTTATTCAAGTAATTAATGACACAGTTCATATTAGTGAACTTTTCTGTCATATGAAAAACTAAACCCTTCTTGTCAATAAACTTTATGAGCAATTCGTCACACTGGCAGCGAATCATCTGAGTATCTCTCTTAAACTTTCCAAATAGCCTTATTTCATTGCTTTCATAATTTAATCTTAAAAACATAGTACTTTCCAAGGTGTTACTAAGTGCTTTTGAGCCCTGCAAAAATGATTCTAAACCAATTGCAATAATGGAAACATTAGAGATTGCATTTAAATTATCTTGGATGTAGGCCGGTAGCTTCCTTTCATACTCGTTCTCGCAGACAGATTTAGATATCTTTAATTCATTTAACGAATCAATTACCATATGGTTTAAGATTTTTTGTATAATTGTCTTTTGAAGGTGCATAACACTTTGGTATGTAATACTTTCCAACGTTGTAACCTGTACTCGTTCTTGATCGAGATATCTCAATTCCCAGTTTCCTTTAACTGATTTTACCTTCCCAATAATCTTTTTAACAATGCAGGTTGCTCCAGACGATACAAGACTGAGAATAAAAAACCAGTTTGCAGGCCAATCCTTCAAACGGATGAAGAGATCTCTTGTTAAAATTCTCCTTTGATTTTTTGCATGCTCCTCAAATAGAATGGGTTTACTTAATTTCACAACATCTTTGCAAATCCAACCTGTTTTCTCAAACATATTCCTCAAAATATGTACTATTTTATCCATACGTAACTTCTCCAGAATAGTTGTAAATTCCTCAAGGTTGGAAGCCTGATTCAACTTTTTAGCGTAAGACAAAAGCAATGCACTGGGGTTTTTGAAATAAAAAATACCGCTAATCGTATTAATCTGAAGTTGAACTGGCGCAGTCGCAAGACATATAACGGGAATATGAAATAATAAAGTGTCTGTGTTATTCCCTTTGTTATCATCCTCTTGAAATAACCCAGTAGTCAGGAAATCAGACCTAATAATCCTTGCATGGTTGAAGGTAATCTCATCTAGAATCGCTTCCATGTTACCCAATAGGTTGTTATAATTTGTAGCTGTGATTTCTTGCTTGTCATCAGGACTATGCCATTTCAATATTATAGTCTGACTTTCCTTCTCAACACCAATTACTGCCTTGCATTTAGAGCTCATCTTACTCTGTAGCCAATAACGCAGGTTGATGATGTTCTTCTTAGAATCATAATGATGCACCAAGTTACCCGCAGTGTATTTTCCGTTTGTTTCGATATCCTGCAATTCTACATGTATCATGTACATTTGTAGTGTCAACACATACTTATGGAGAAATTGGTACAAGGAAAGTAGTGGAGTACTACTCTTGTATAAGATATCGTTCACATACCTCTCTATCCTTGTTTTATTCAGGGGGAACTTATTGTCATTGAATAAAAACTTCACGTCCACAAAGAATAGAGGAGAATCTTGATCAATGGTAGATAATGAAACTTCAAACTCAGATTCTACTACAAATGTTATCCTACCGTCTTTAATCGAATAGCAATGGAATTCAGCAGGTAGATCAATTAGGGATACCTTAACGGATAGACAGGTGTTCAAGTCCCGCAACCTCTTCAAGATAAGCTTGGCTGGTATTATAGAGGACCTCTTACCCATATCGTCACCGCTCAATGCAAATCCGTGTGTTGGCAGGTTAGGTCGTCCAAGCATAAGCACTTCGAGGGCTGTTATTAGATCGGGATTGGGAAGCTTCGCTCCTGCCATGCTCACACTCGTGTCTTTCAACGCCAATAAACAATTGTTCACGATTGAATTAGTCGCCCGGAACCAATTCAACAAGTCAATCAAAGTGTGAAAGTTGTTCTGCTTAATGGTCTTACACCACTTCACCAACACATATATCCTTAGAAACTGGTTCCTTAGAAATATTATCAGTTTCAGGAAGCCCATTTTTCTCAACGTAGGATCCTGTGTGGAATGAAGATTCGTTTTCATATATTGGCTTATTTCTTTAACAGAGTAAGTAGTCAAGTTCCGAATGATAACATTCAATGGCAGCTGATTGAAATCAACATGTGCAATCTCGGGTGGCGTTTCTTTCCCTGGTGTTATAATTTTTTGTTGTTGTCGATTATCAACTTGCTCCTCCATATTCACCCTTGAATCTTTATCTATGGCACCTCCATTGGCCGTATCATATTTTTCATGCAGCAATTTAGATCCTTTAACAACAATCATCTTATATACCGTCTCAACTTATCTTGATTTCTTAAGCCTCCTAAAGTCCACTTTCTAACGATACCACCAATATTGAAAATATGTCTATATTTCGAATCGTACAATGCACAGAAAAGACACTCAATTGATGAAACCTACCAATATATCAGAACTAACAGAACATGCACATGCACTGTATCGGTAACTCCTATAGCTTCCCGCTGATGTATGTATTTGCTTTTGTTTGTAACAAAAACCAATTACAGTTCGCATCTATTAGAAGGAATAACCAGGTAAATACCAAATACTTAACTCATCACTACTTCGACCCACAATGCATGCTATTACTTCGTGCGGGTAACAGATAACACCAAAAAATACTTTGCACGTGATAAAAAGTGCCCTTTGTATCAATCCACAGGTATTTTTTGATAGTACAATTCCGTTTAGCACTAAAATAGGATACACAGTGGGAAAGTCGAAGTGAAGTATCTACAAAGAACAAGCGCAAGATTAACCAACAAGTCGGTATAGGAATCAGTATAGGCTGGNGCAGGAAATTCGATTTTTGAAGTGTGTTCCGGCTGATTGATTGACGTCTACGTTGCCGCCACTGCGCATTTGGTAAAGGAAATCCCCTCATAGCGGGTTGAAGAATATTAAACGAAAATAAGCAGGGAAGTTCCTAGAAGGGTATCGAATAAACCTTTATCCGATTATTCTATGGAAGCGGTGATAAGTGAGGATTAATCGCATTGGATTGGTGGAAAGTCATATGGAACGATGTCAAGTGTTACTGACGAGGAGGATAATAATTCTTTGATTTGTATAGAGAAGGAAGATGAAAGGTGTGAGGAGGAGAGCGATGTTGATGTAATTTCACTTACTGACCTGGAAAGTACTATGGAAATACAACACTGTCTATTGGGTGTATCTAGTCCATCTGGAGGAGGAGATGCTTCGGGGACATCTCAAGGGTCGACTGGGGCGATTGTGAAGACGGGGATTTATCCAACTAATTCAAATCGCGATAGCACTTCGAGCATAGATGCAGTAGCATTAAAATCAACACCAGCAAGTCCTCATGTCACAGCATTAAACGGTGTTACTAGGATAGAGTATATTGCAAAGCATAGTAGTGCTTTGGAGAGTGTTTCCGATATTATCGGCCACCACACTAGCGCTTCTGGCGATATTGCTGACTCTTCGATGAAAGTGGAGACCGCAGATTCTATTGAAGATGTTGAGGTCAGCAAGGCGCAGAAATTCTTCAATAACATGATTTCTACTCTTAGTTTTAAAAGCTTTAACGCTACCACCATGAGTACTGAGAAACGGGATAGGGGCTACAGCGGGAAGAGGATGAGAGTGTCTTCGGATGTGGGCACAGAGTCCTCTCGGGCTACTGTAGCTACAATACGGGCCCCATCCTCTGCTGATGTTACATCTTCTTCATCCCTACCACCTCCGAAAGGCTCATCCCTAGGCTCGTCTGAGTCCCGTTCGCAGTCAGTTGATGATGGAAATAACAGAAACGTAGATGAACAGGAAAAAAAGGCTAAGTGCACGGAAACATTTGCTAACACTACTTTTACATATGCAAAGGAAAAGCGTAATGATGATTTCCATAAGTTGTTCAAATCAATAGCAGAAAGCGAACGCCTTATTGATGATTTCAGTTGTGCATTAAGTAGAGAATTTCTCTACCAGGGTCGAATATATGTCACTAGCGATCATATTTGTTTTAATTCGAATTTGCTGGGCTGGGTGACAAATTTGGTAATTGCATTTGCAGATATAACATCGTTTCAGAAAACATCCACTGCTGGACTATTCCCCAATGGAATTGCTGTCATCACCAAAACAGAAAAGCATTATTTTGCAAGTTTTTTGTCGCGGGATTCAACATATGAGTTCATGGAAACCGTCAGACAAACATACAATGCCAAATTGAAGCTGTTGGCGAAAGCACCGTTTTTAGACATGCAGCTTAGTACGCAGCATCATGATGATTTTTTTTTGAAACCTATTAACGAACTGATGCAAGTATCTTCATCAGATTCTGTGGTCAATGGTGAATCCAATCTGGAAGATGCAATAATGTCAGTTGACTATGTTACTCCATGTGGAACAATAAAAGATACTAGGGATCGACTGTCAATTAATGATTATTCTGAGGAGGTAAGCGACTCGGAAGGCCCTTCTTCCGACGATGAAGATAATACCTCCGAGAAAGAGGAGAAGCATGTCTTTCAATTGAAGGAAGGGACGGGGTTTTACTACACTGGTCCTCACTATTTGCATGAAACGAGCTTTAGTTACTACCCGGAAGAACATGGGGAGTATGTGCTTGCGGAATTACAACTTGACGCACCTCCTGGGGTGATTTTTGAGTTACTATTCAGTGAAACAAACACTTCATTTATAAGGGAGTTCCTAGCCTTACAAGAAGGATCGCAGATATCTCATATTCCAGGTTTCCTAGAGGTTAATCCGGATGGTCAACACTTCAGAAAATACAAGTATACAAAAGCCCTTAACTTTCCTGTCGGTCCGAAGTCCACAAAATGCCTTGTTCAGGAAACTGTTCTACACCGTGATTACAAAGCATACATTAATGTAGTTAACACAACGAACACGCCTGATGTCCCCAGTGGTAACAGCTTTTGTGTGAAGACAAGGTATATGATCAGGTGGGCTTCTAGCACTACCAGCGTACTCAAGATCTCATTCTGGGTGGAATGGAAGGGGAGCAGCTGGATTAGGTCAATGGTTGACAAGAGCTGTAACTCCGGCCAAAAACAAGCAACAAAAAGTTTGATAAAGCAAATTCATGAATATTTGGACAAGTTCGTTGAAACGCGGCTTATATCCCTTGAAAAAGCCGTTGAGTGTAACCAACCAGAACAGGTTTATGTTAATGAAGGGTTTTTGAGCGCACGAGCTAGTTCTCCCGTGAAGGAAATACGGTCTTCTGTTTCTTCTGATGGCCTCTCTGCTTCATCTGCAATTTCTGAATCTCTGACAGCGGTCCCGTCGTCAATATCATTAACCCGCCTTTCCTGGAAGTACAAGACGCTTCTCATCTTTTTGGCGGTGATTTCACTATTGCTATTTGCGAACTTGATGTTCCTTGTGAAACTGTGGTCAACGATGAACTATTTGCGAAGCTCTAAGGAGAGCTCAAACACTTGTATAGGTGAAAAGACACTTGAAACTTTGCTGAAAGTAGTCCACTCCGCTGTATTGGATGATATGACGCGCCAAGCAACGTTTGGTTTCTCACGTAACTAATTTGAACGCTATTTTATGTTACATTTTTCAGTTTTTTGACTGCAAATGGGTCTAAACTATATTTTGGAACGGAAATTTCTGGAATCTAATAGATGCGCTATAAAGTATTGTTTATTTATCATCTTAGTGGGTATATCGAATACCCACTTCATGGGGAGTTTATTATTATTATTATTATTATTATTATTATTATTATTAATTGTTATCTTTAATACGGGAAAGTTTATTTTATTGGTTAATGTGCAACTGCTATAATATAGCAGAGAGACTTAAAAGCATCCAACTTTCATAACGTAAGCAGCAACATCTATAACTAACATAATACATCATGGGTAGGTAGTCTATATCAACTCTGGTTGATTTACGTAGAGAAGTCTACCATCGGAAGCTCAGGATAGGACAATCGCTGCTCCGCTGACTCCTCCTTTGATATATATGACGACGGTTTATTATATTTCAGACGAGTGGCGCTCATCCATCTTATTGTACTGTTAAACTTCTCCTCATCAAACGATGGAGGTAGTGGCATTGCCTTCTTTGCTTGTTCTTTCATTATATGGCTCGTGACTGATGATGGTCCTTCTTGTTGTACAGCTTTCCGTGCTAACAAGGCTTTCTCCCTCTCTAAACGTAAATCGAGTGTACTTTTCAAGTCCTCTGTTATTTTTAAAATTGCTGGCACTTCGAGCTTCATAAGTTGTAGGTGTTGTTCTATATACAGCTTTTGTTCATTTGAATTGGGATTCAAAAATTGAGGATGACAAGGAATTTTATTCATACATAAATCCAAATATCGCATATACATCATATAAGCTCGCTCGTTGTTTCCCAGCTGTGAAGAACATTGTGCTTCCTCGAGAATACTGACACAAGTCCTCATGTATAGTTTCAGCGGTACACCAGTATTGAAACTGTAATTCTTGGCTTCCTGCCCTAACTGGTACGAAGATTTCATAACAACAGACTGCTTCATAGGAAGTGGTCCATCCGCAAAGGAATAACGTGGAACACTGCAGTCCTGACTGTTTTTTGTTTTACGTCTGCCCTGCGCATCGCGATCTCTTTAATGGCTGTCGAATTTTTTTTTTACGATGAGCTGCCATAAGCTTTTCGGATGATTATGTTTGCTTGGTTGAGCCTAAAAAAAGCTTGTTTTGACTAAGGGAGGAAAAAGGATACTATTGGACTGCCACCGAAACAAAACTAAGGGAAAGGGAAATATTGAGGTTCCAAGATGCGATTAAAACTCTCTTCTTCCCATTATGGCGAGCATGTGATTACTATAAATGATGATATAACAATTGAAGAATTCTCAGATGTAGCATCTGCCGCGTTCGAGAATAAACTTAAACCAGGTGTAATAGCATTCGGTTTCCCACCAAAAAAACTGGATATTGAGGCTCAAGATGGAACCAGGCTTTTAAGAGATATAGGTGTGGGCAACGGAGAACGTATCTCAGTGCAGGCTAACCAAGATTTTATCGAAGTTAAGCCAAAAGCAAAGGTTGAAGAGTTAGCGCCTACTTCGGTGCACCTGACAGACGGGTCTGTTCTGACTGTACATGAAGTACCTGATGATAATTCATGCCTATTCCACGCTATTTCATATGCTGTTTATAAAGAGATCACCATTGCTCAGCAACTACGAGAGATCGTAGCCCATGAAGTGCTCGTAAATAAACTAGAGTATTCGGAATCCATATTAGGAAAACCAAATAAGGATTATGCTGAATGGATATCGAAAAACACCACATGGGGAGGTGGAATTGAGATAGCCATTCTTTCTAAGCATATACAAATGGCTATATTTGTATTGGATATAGATGCAGAACGCTTTGAAAAGTTTAACGAGGATAAATACTCTATGTTCATTATTCTGGCCTTTTCAGGAATACACTATGACACCATCGAACTGGTCAACCCCCAGAAGACAGTTCGTCAAACAGTCTTCAACAACGATGACTCTATGGCAGATGTCCTACTTACGCGCGCAACCGATATCGCAAAGCGGATGAAAGCCGCCGGACTCTCCTTTAATACCCACAAAGGTCATATTAAGTGTAACATCTGCGGATCCGTCCTTGTTGGTGAACGGGAAGTCGCTAGGCATGCAGAGAACACTGGCCATGTCGATTTCGGGCAAGTGAATGCTTAAGCAATGATATCATGAGTAATATTATACAGAGATTACAGACGAGTAATAGTTATTATCATTCCATGACTACGTTATCTTCCATCGAAGCAATCGCCTCCTCGGCAGTACTTTCGCTTTCAACATGCGGTAGCGTAGGTTCAGTAGATGCCACATTCTCAAGTGCGTTCTGCAGATGCTCTTTCAACAGCGATTCGTTTTGCTCCTTCTGAGGCCCTACCTTATTTTTTATCTCTTCTACACGGGCAAGGAACTTATTCACATCATTCCCTGCTGCTGCATTTGCAACGTCATTAGTGTATGGAACGCCCTTTAATTCTTTCACCCGTCTCTTGTGTACCTTGCCCTTTAGGTGGGTCTTCAATGCAATGCCTGTTTCGAAGTACTTTGCGCAGTGTATACAATAATGCTGTCCGAGACCAGGTTTTGTCTCATCTAAAGGCTGATTCAAAAGCTGATTTATTTTCTCTTGCGAGGCAAGATCCTCGTAGATAAGATCAAGGTCCTTTGTTCTTCTTTTAGTTTTGTATCTCTTAACAGAATATCTACCCATGATTGCTTCTAGTTCAACGCTCCAAGCTCAACTACTACTTTGAGTACTTGTATAAGGCCGATGCTTGCCGTAGATGAGCTGGATATACCTTCGAAGTATCTAAAATTTTCATTATAGTAGACCGTTGCTTTTTCACATTATGTGTGACTGTTTAGCACCCACACATTGTACCACCCATACATCTGAATTATTGGCTTTAATTTTCAGGTGATCAAAAAAGCGAAACAACATTAGTCACCATCCGTGTTGGGTGATACTCTTCTTCTCATTACAAATAGAAAATAAAAATGAAGGATTTCCGCCACTTACATACCAATAACTAAGACCAACAAATCAAGCAAAAATGGCTAGAAGACCAGCTAGGTGTTACAGATACCAAAAGAACAAGCCTTACCCAAAGTCTAGATACAACAGAGCTGTCCCAGACTCTAAGATCAGAATCTACGACTTGGGTAAGAAGAAGGCCACTGTTGATGAGTTCCCATTGTGTGTCCACTTGGTCTCCAACGAGTTGGAACAATTGTCTTCCGAAGCTTTGGAAGCTGCTCGTATTTGCGCTAACAAGTACATCACCAAGATGACCGGTAGAGACTCCTTCCACTTGAGAGTCAGAGTCCACCCATTCCACGTTTTGAGAATCAACAAAATGTTGTCATGTGCCGGTGCGGACAGATTGCAACAAGGTATGAGAGGTGCTTGGGGTAAGCCACACGGTTTGGCTGCTCGTGTCGCCATTGGCCAAATTATCTTCTCCGTCAGAACCAGAGACAACAACAAGGAGGTTGTTCTTGAGGCTTTGAGAAGAGCTAGATACAAGTTCCCAGGTCAACAAAAGATCATTATCTCCAAGAAGTGGGGTTTCACCAGTTTGGACCGTGCTGAGTATGTCAGAAGAAGAGACGCTGGTGAGGTTAAGGATGACGGTGCTTTCGTCAAGTTCTTGTCCAAGAAGGGTTCTTTGGAGGAGAACTTCAGACAATTCCCAGAGTACTTCACTGCTCAAGCTTGAATTTGTAAAGGTATTTAGCGTTTCTTGTTGAATAATATATATATCTTGTTTGAACTCTTCTGCTTGTTTCACAATTTGTCTATACGTTGGTGACCGTGAATGTTGGAATGTTTCGCTATTGCGTTCTTCACTACATATGCTACGTAGCTATATGAATAAACACTGCGTCCTTTTCTGAAAAGTTTTCGCGTTGAACACCAGCCGCAGCCTCACCCATATATAAGTGAGCAAGTCTTATCAACGCTAAGCAACTATTCAGCAATAGCCCAGAGTATTGTAAGCCTATTAAGAATTTAATATTCATCTATACTGTTATTATACGTTCAATGAGCACCACTTTCGCACATAAGGAGAGACCAGACACACTTGTCTTGTTTGACGTCGACGGCACTTTGACACCTGCCAGATTGACCATTTCTGAGGAGGTCAAGAAAACTTTGCAAGCTTTGAGAAAGAAGGTTGTCATTGGTTTTGTTGGAGGCTCTGATTTGTCCAAGCAGGTCGAGCAATTAGGGCCTACTGTGTTGCAAGACTTTGACTACTGTTTCTCTGAAAACGGCTTGACAGCATACAAGTTGGGTGAGGAACTAGCCTCTCAATCATTCATCAATTGGATCGGTGAGGAGGAATACAACAAGTTGGCTGTTTTCATATTGAAGTACTTATCTTCTATTGAGTTGCCAAAGAGAAGGGGTACCTTTTTGGAGTTCAGAAACGGTATGATCAACGTGTCTCCAATTGGAAGGAATGCTTCAACCGAAGAGAGAAACGAGTTTGAAAAGTATGATAAAGAGCATCAAATCAGAGCTAAGTTTGTTGAGGCACTAAAAAAGGAGTTTGCTCACTTGAGCTTGACCTTCTCTATCGGGGGGCAGATCTCTTTTGATGTCTTCCCAACTGGCTGGGACAAGACCTACTGTTTGAGACACGTTGAAAGCGAGGGTTTCAAGGAGATCCACTTCTTTGGCGACAAGACTTTCAAGGGTGGTAACGACTGGGAGATATATGAGGACCCAAGAACTGTTGGTCATGCTGTGCAATCCCCAGATGACACTGTGAGGATTTTGAAGGAGCTTTTCGACTTGTGAGGTGGGATAGGAAAGTTTAGGAGGGTTTTTAGAGATATATGTATGTAATTTGACAGTTTTTGAACCTCACATTTAGTAACTTAACCAACTATATCGGTAGACGTGATTAGCTTAATAACCGCACGTAGGCGAGCACAAGTGCGAAAGTACCAGTGCAGACACCAATGAGCCACTGCATGACTTGGGTTTTCACAGAATCTATTTGCATCTTCATGTTACTTGCTTCCTGGTCTATGCGAGTGTCTATCTCCTTTATCTGAAGGTCGTGTTTGCTCGATTCTTCTCTGATCCTCCCCTTTTCAAGGGAAAGATCTAACTTAAACCCAGCATTTGCCTTCGTGATTTCTTCTCGTAGCCTGTTGCGCAGTTGCTCCATGTCATTGCGAAGACGCTCATGTTCGTTTTGGATGGAGTGTATCTCACTTCTATCGGCAGTGAGTAGTTGATCCTTTAGTTTAGCGAAATCCACTCGTTGTTGATACGTAAGCTTTGTTAACTTCTCGCGGGAGGCAAGATCTTGAGATACATGGGTAACACCTCCTCTTAATGCCTCTGACATGATTTCAACCACTGCATTCGCTTGTTGCTCGTTAAACCCACCCCTTTCCATCAATAACTGACGGAAACGATTTGTATTCCGTATGTGCACTGTTTCAAAGTCATCACTTAGCAGTTTACTCTGAGTAAATCTCCTTATGAATGTAATATTGCTAGAGTTATGATAGGTTCGGAACAAGTTTCTTATGGACATGCTTAATGTTTTTAATGAAGTGGCGTTGTAAACTGTACGGTTTTGAACGTTAAGTATTATTTTCATTTTTTAGTTGGAGAGCTTAGACTTGTGCGAGTAAACATATATATACATTGAAGACACCATCTGAAGAATAATAAGCTTTCATCCGTGCATATACTGATATGTATAAGAAGCTAAGCTGTAGTAGTTTATTCGTTGCAAGAAGATCTCTTAGCTCTAGGTGTGTTTTACATCAGAAGCAAGTGTACGATGATGTGCAGATACTCTCAAAAGGTATAAATCAAGATGTATACAAGGCTAAGAGGGCCAAAGAAGACTACCAGTGGGATTCAAAAACTGCTGCTGAGCTCGAGAAGGAATACGCTAACAAGGTTGAGAAAATGCTAAAATTGACGGCTATTTTCCAAGGCTTGGCAATTGTAGCGGGTATTGGTGTAGCCGGAACAATATATCTGAAATGGCCTAAGATCAAAGGTTGGTGGATGATGAAAGATATTCATGTTGATGATGATGTTATTGAAAAGTTGGTGCAGGCAAAGAAGAAAAAGGCCTTGACTGAAATTCCTATTATTCCACCTTGCTCATTGGATAGCCAGGTTCCTGGTCTATACATGTGGGGATCTGGACTCGGTGGCGATAAGAAGAGTACGAACTTCCCTCAGAGGTTGCCTTTGTTTGATCATATGTATCTCAGGGATGTAGCCTTAGCAGAAGAGGGGCAGAATCTTGCCATAGATTCGAAGGGTGACCTTTTTGTGTGGGATGCTAACCAGCTAGAAATGTTACTTCCAAACCAAAATCTTAAAGAAGTTCAAATATCAAATGACGTCGCATATGCTTTGAACTCCGATGGCGAGCTTTTAGTTATCCCTTACAAGCATAGAACCCTGGTTGAACAGCATAAATCATGGAGAAGGTCAATCCTCAAGCCTTGGAAACTGTACTGCCGTTATGACTGGAAGGTAGATGCCCCTGACACATATGGGACTGGCCGTTGTAGGATACTTCAGTATTCTTGCGGTAAGGACCATTTAGTTTTTGTCTCAAGCAAAAACAAGGCCTACACCTGTGCCACAGGTATTACCAAGAACGATAAGTCCACATGTAAGGGCCAGTTTGGTATTCCTTCTCTTTCGCAGTTCGATAAAATGCCTGAACCTAATAAAGCATTCGAAATAGAGCTTCTTAACAAAGCTGTCACACAAGGTACTATTTCCCACAGAAATATCGAACGGGTCGCATGTGGGAACTACCATACAGTGGTACGTACTTCTGATAATGAACTATATTCTTTCGGTATGAATACCTATGGCCAGCTGGGGCACCCTATCTCTTACGACATGGAATATGTTCCCTTCCCGAAGAAGGTTGAAAATTTCAACTCCTACTTCAAGAGAACAGATCATATCAACTGCATTGATATACATTGTGGTGGAGATACTTCATTTGTTACTATCTCTTCAAGATCCGGTGCACAAGAAGGAATTCACTACTTTGCATTTGGAAATGGTCTTCATGGCCAACTTGGTAATGGAAACTTCAAGCATTCGCAACATGAGCCAACGAGGCTGAAGATTGCCAATGCTTCATCAACCACGGAGACAAAGCAGCCACCCGCAGTGATTGAAAACTGGTATTGTGGACCAACGCATAACTTATGTAAGATGAATAATGGGGAGCTACTTGCGTGGGGAAATAACGGAAGCGGTCAACTAGGCAACGGTAAACGCACCAAATGGGCGCAACCCCGGAATGTCCTAAAACTTCTAGAACCTGGAGTAGACTACAAACGTATTCCAGAGGAACTCTTTAACAGCAAGATGGAGCTGTTCGATAATCAACACATTGCGGTCGGGGCCAACTCTTCGTGTCTCTATTGGAAAAAATTAAGTTGAGGTGCTCACCACTTAATGTATATAGAACTATATAGTGCTTTGCACATTTCTCGCTTCTTCTAGTGCCAGCGCGTCTCATCTAAACCACTTCAAGACGTAATAGAATCCAATAATCATTAAGATCAACCCAAACCAAAAAATTAGTTTGTCCTTAAAAACCCTCTTGTTTATGAGTTCTATAGTTTCATTCGAAACTCCGAGCGTGCGCAATGAATTACTCATCTTCTGCTGGATTTTTTGAAGCACACGCTCCTGTTCTATTATGTCTTCTAGAGACTCTTGCCCCATCTGTATAATACTGTCCAATTTCGCACTACTTCTTTCAAATATGGACTGCTCCTTCTTGAGCCCCTCATACAATGGTAACCCTCCCATAGAATTGAAAGTGGTGCGCTCACCTTCCATAAATACATTCGGCCGCTGGGCAACTGATACTCTTTTATTCACAGTCGCCACCCCTTCATCATACGCCGAACCAGACGCACTCTTGAATACTTCTTCACGTACATTCGTCTGGTTACATTGGTTCCTTAGAGACTGAAACTTCTGCTTGCTAGCCAGCAATTCGTTTTCAAGGTTTGCAAGTCTAGCCTCATACTTCAACTGGTTGGTATCTCCCTCATTCAGTACTTCTTCTTTGTATTTTGATAAATGTTCCCTATACTGATTTATAGTCTTTTCCAACAGCACAAGAGACGCAGATATAGACCCCTGAAGAGATATTGGTGCAGTTAACAGCTCCTTTTCAAGTCTCCCTAAATCTTTCAGCAGCAGATTTTTCTGTTTTACAGCATGATTATAAAGAGCATTCTATGTATACGTTGCGGTTTGTTAGTAAACTCCAGCTAACTTAATGCAATTGAACTACCACAAACGCGCTCCAGTAAAAAAACACATACCATTGCTAGCTATTTAAGAGCTTTTTAAACTCCCAACGTCCCTGGCTTCCGCTGTATCCTTTCAATGTCTGTTTATGACCACTTCGCAGATACCTCCTAAAATTTATTTGGGTGGCTGGCTCGCTTTATTCTTTATGCGTAGTTTTTTTTTGTGCTGGTCCCTATCAAATCAGAAGAAAAAAACCTCGAGTTCATAAATTCAATCAGAAAGGTGTAGAGTAGAAAGGAGCTACAAGTTGTCATTGAGACGTTATTGCTTAAGATTATTCCAAGAGTGTTGGTAGTTTTGTTGAGTGGGCGCAATATCTATATTCTTCCTTTCACAGTTAAAGCATTGCAAAAGATTGTTTAGCTATATTTTTACGAGGATTTGCCATGACACCTGCAACACCTCCCAGGTCGAGGAATACACGGTACTCCAAAGAGTTTGATGCGTTTAACGGACTAGTTTCTACTCCACATCGGAATGTGACCGGTGGGGGCGAAGACGGTGGTCCTATAACTCCTGGAACGGCCACGGGGAAGCCTATCATGATGATAAACAACTCAAAAATCCCTTTACTGCATCCACAGAACGAACTTCAGTCGCCCTCTACGTGCTTAAAATCACCAGAGTACACTCCGCATAGGCCACCTTGCGGTAGGCGGCGCTCTTTATTCCAAGAATCAGAACTACAAACAACAAGTCGTGTGTTATTTCCTGTAGAGTTAAAGGAGGGCGCGATACCGTCTGGCCGGCTCATTAAAAAGTATTCACAACCGGTAGCATTATGTCTGAGAGATAAGTTGCAGGACGAGGAGGGTGCAGAGGGTGCACCAACGTTGTTGCCTCCCAAGTGGACATGTGCTGCAAGCTCTACCCTGCAAGAGGAGAAGCTTGTATATGATTTGGAGGAGGAGGAAGTAAGCGAACACGAGACTGAATTTCCCTTTGATCATGAACACAGACGAAAATACGCCAAGCAAGTACCTGGAACACCCACGGATAAACTAGTGACGTTCGAACTTGCTAAGGATTGGAATAACAACTCTGCATTTATATCGTCTTCCGAAGAGGAGGATGAAGGCGTGGATATTAAACAAGTTCAAATACCTAATATATTCCTATCGAATAAAGTCGCAAGTCCAGAAGTAAGGCGACAGCGTACCCTGCAATTGTTACAGGAGGACCCGGATTTGGCTACTACGGTTACGTACGTAAATAAAAGAGGGAAGGTTGTTGAAAAAAGGGAGTTGGACCCTGAGGAACAAGAACTGTTCAAGCCAAAGATGTTGTTTTCAAAGGATCTAGAGGACAGCACACCGGTAACCAGAGAGAATAGTGTTACTAGTGTTAATAGTAATTAGCAGGCCTTAAGCATAGACACTTTATGACGAATAACTATTGATGCGTATATATTATTGGACTAATTAATACAAACACTTGTTTTCTTCCATTGTTCCGTAGAAGTTACCAAGACATTTTACGACCTGACATTGTCTGAGTTGCTGGTATTCTCAGATTTTCTCCTCGACCCGTGCCGTTTTAAGTCCCTAAATACATCCTTCTTGTATGTTATTAGGTCGAAGAAGATTTTATACCCAAGGTCGTTACCATCTGGTTGTTTAATTTTAATGATACAATTTGCGAACTCCTGCGAAATATTAATAACAAGAGCATCAGCCAGGGATTTGCTGGCCTCAGAGTCGCTCATTTTCAAGATTTTAATAAGTCGGTAGAAGTGCGTCGTTATAGCATCCAAGGTTGCGATCCTAGGCTTAGATAAGGAGCTTAGTGTGCTGGTTATGCACTTGATTCTTTGCGAATCAATAGTTTCTTGATCTTCACGTACAGTTTTACCAGGAATACCAGGTGGAAACTCCGAATACATGCTCTTCATCACATCGTATATTTCGTCTGGTATCAAGGGGGAGGGAAGTTCCAACAAATAAACCTTCAACACGCTAGTGACTAAGCTTGGCGAAGAGTTCGAGGATTTGATTATTTCGAGGATTTCTGCTTCACTTTTAGCGGGTTTTTCGTTAAGTAACTTCCTTAGCCGATGAGTTTCTTGTAGCTTCACCGGTTCTGTCCAGGCCTTCGTTCTCGCTTCATCATCCTCCATTTCTGGGTATATCTCGTCCATGTAGGAGAGTATTGTAGATACTATTAGTGGCACTACCTTCTTATCCAAGCGGCAGCGTGTTTCTAAGTCGATCCCAAAGTTTTGGTAGCCACCTGGATTATAGTAGTTGTTATATGGAACAACCTTCGGCTGGAAGAAGCCCGTCGAATGCGTCTCTACAAGGTTTAATATGTCTCGAACAGGGTCCATAGATGACTCACTAGTAATCATTTTCTCTACAATTATTTTCATAGACGATATCTTATTTCCTAGCGCTGCACAAAAATCAAGAGTAGCCTTTTTAACCGCTTCCAATCGATCTTTTTCGCACTTTTCCATGAAGGTGTAATGATCGATTATAAGCTCCTCCATTGTGCATCTTAAGGAGTCTTGTTTGGTGCACTCACGGCGATAGTTGTAATCTGCAACTTCAACTTCGTTACGTAACTTGAGAAGTGACCGCTGTTGCTCTGTGAGATGTGGTCCACTTGACCCTACAGATTCTAAACTTTCGTCAACTGATTTGTCGGTATTAGTTTGAGAATCACTGTTGGTTATCCTCGAAGTTATGTCCTGAATGTAAGCACTGAACCGGTTAGTTTCACTGGCGGGGCGAGCATGCACATAGCCATGTTCGTCGTCTATCTCATTCTCATCCGTTCCAGGTCTGGGCAAACGTGCAAATTCGTAAGCATAAGCCTTCCACTGGTACTGGAACTTCTTGGAATTTGCAAAATGGCTGCTCACACCGTTGCAGTACTTAAGAAACCCTTTATTGAGCAAGTCCTGTCCAAAAGCCTCCGCTTGATCTAGATCGGTCAAATTCATTCTCTCAGAAATAAACTTTGTAATTTCACTACCATTATTAGTGTTTTGAATGATGTAGTTAATGAAGGGCACCTTATATTCGTGTTTGGGTAGCTCCACTAGAAGCGCCTTTAGAAGCTGTCGCGTCGACCTGTAATCCATAGCAATCGAAGCAAACTTTCCAAACTCAAGCACTTCCTTTTCCTTCTCAACAGTCAGACTGTGTGCCTTATAGAGTTCCAATGCTTCCATCGCTGCTACTAGCTCTTGGTCACTGAAGTTCTCCCGCTTGAAATCCTCGAGCGTGCGACATTTATTGAAATACGTCTGCTCCAGCTTCTCCACTTGCTTCCGCGACTTCGTGAACTTAGCCAGATGTTTCTTCAACTTCTGCTCACTGTACTCTACTCTCTTTCTATGCTCTTCGCTCCAACTGCTGAAAGGGGCCAATACAGTTGTTTCGATTGTAGAAGCTATGTTTATGTGTTGGCTGCCTTCGTCAGTCATGTGCCCAATAATCTCATGAAGCGCCTTGGTAATCGTTGACTTTCCTTCATCAAACTGATCAATACCCGAGCGTATGTTACAAAGCTGCTGACCGTGTGCCACTTCTTGCTGCATCCTCGACGCAAATAACTGTATGAATATGTCGTTTTGGAAACAGCCCTCATGCAACTGTGCAAAGAGGGTCTCAACCCCCTTGGTCAAGTCGTCGCTCCAGAAGCTGTCTGCGAACGATGGCATCAGTAGAAAAGAAGTAAATTACAACTCCTGCCTTCCGTGGTACTGCTACTTCGACTACTTCACCGGTGGCGACCTTCCGTGTTCTCCAAATATATAGTGTATGTGTCCTGAAGAGGATTTTTCTTGAAAAGCCGCGCCCAGGAGCTAAAGTAAAGCCGGATTAGAAATAAATAACAAAAAGGGGCCAGAACTACGCAACAAGATCAACAGGCAAAGGCCCAAGTTGAACACAACTTCAAGTTTCTCCCATGCCATACCCTAAGATATCCATTGTCTTTTGTACGAAGTGCAAATGGACCCTACGGAGTGCATGGTATGTACAGGAACTACTACAAACCTTTGGCGACTCGCTAGCCGAAGTCTCTCTAGTGCCAGGCCCCGTCGGTGAATTTAAAGTCCTCGGATACTTGAACATAACAGAAGAACTTGAAGAAAGCCCTGTAATAATATGGGATCGGAAACGAGATGATGGATTCCCTGATAGCAAGTTTCTGAAGCAAAAGGTAAAGGCGTTATTGTTTTCGAGAGACGATCAAGTCCAGTTAGGAGCACACGTCACAACTAGGAATGTGGATGAAACGACAGACCGAGAAGGGACACTGGTTTCTCGAGAGAAAAAGACACCAGCAGAAGATTGCACTTTGGAGTGCAACAGCTGTGATGCCTAGTTAGAATTTTACATAATTTTCGTAGTTAACGGCGTTTCTATCCCCTAGCTTCTGTAAGCAGTTGTTGCCACCTTATCGTCGAAATGATGTCGACGTTTTCAAGAAATAGAAGCGTGAAAAACTGTCAATTTGCACGTACTACAGAACAAAAAGCTGTCAAGCAGCAGGTATTCCGCAGTCATCAGTAAGTGCAAATAGTATGAGGCTCAGCATTGTTAGTTTTATAGCTAGTGTATGGCTTGCAACTCCAACTATAGCTCATGTTTTATCCCCTGCAGCGCAGCAAATGGAAAATAGCGAGTTTTCCCTTCCAGACTTAGTGCAGCAAAGTGCTTTGCCAAATGGCTGGCAGGTGAGTGATAGCGCAGTTTTCGAGGAGGGTAGAGTTGTCTTGGCATCAGCGAAGGGCTCGAAAGGGTCTATATGGCATTCCAAGACGTATAACCTACATGATGCATTCACTATAGAGTGGACATGGAGAAGCATGGAGCACAAGGGAAAGGGAAGCGGGGGGATTTCATTCTGGCTTTTGGAGGATGATGGATCGAGTTTGCCAAAGATGGGTTCTGCAAGATTCAACGGTTTACAAATATTGGTAGACAGTGATAGTAATTTGGGCAGCTCGGCAAGAGCCATCGTCAATGATGGTACGAAGGAACTTAGTGGGGCTGCATTGTATGAGAAGGCTTTTGGATCGTGTCTCCTTTCGTACCAAGCTTCTTCTGTTCCTTTGACTTTCAGACTAAGTTACAGTGCGGCGGAAAACATGTTGAAGCTTCAAATTGATAACAAGGTTTGTTTCCAAACGAAGAAGTTCAAACTACCATCTCAAAAGTACCGTCTAGGTATAGCAGCAGACAATTCTGGGACCGCCGAAACTTTCGAATTGTTGAAGATGAAGGTATTTGACAGAATTACTGATGAGGTGCTAAGGCCCAACTTTAGGGCGATGCCGCAGCCAAAGTATATCGTCGAAGTTGTAAATAAGGAGACAGGCGAGAAGCAGACTGTTGAGAAATCGGCACTTGAGCTTTCTGGGAAGAAGCTAACAAATTTCGAACTCTATGACAAGATTGACAAGCTCGAGGGTAAAGTGCTTGCTAACGATATTAGCCATGTGGTTAAACTTATTGAGCAGCTTGTTGAAAAAGAAGAGGAGAATTCTAAGAAAATCAGCACTTTAATAAGCGCCCTAGAGAACTCTCGATCCCCCAAGGAAGGTGGTAATGCTTTGGATACTGAAGCATACAATGTTTTCTTCCAAAACAAT
Source organism: Eremothecium coryli CBS 5749 (assembly GCA_000710315.1). Lineage (NCBI taxonomy): Eukaryota > Fungi > Ascomycota > Saccharomycetes > Saccharomycetales > Saccharomycetaceae > Eremothecium > Eremothecium coryli. Next base: position 40,426 of record AZAH01000017.1, read on the forward strand.
AAAAAGCTTATGGAACTTTTAGATGAACAGCAAAAGATAAGAGAAGCTACAAAGGAACGTGAGGCGTTGGGCAACATTGGACCACATGCTGATGAGATTGTCGCGAAATTAATGATGTGGTTCATTCCACTAGGTTTCTTGATGCTGGTAATGACGTACTATACCATCAAGATTCGTCAAGATATTGGAAAGGTCAAATTGTTGTAGCATAGCCGTCCATACTCCTTCAATTTAATTACAGTTAGTTTATGTATACATAGACACATATGGTCGCTCGCGACTGGCATTCAGGAAGACTAATAAAGACAGATGAATACCTGGAAACATCCAAACTACTTAAATGCAGGATTTTCTATGTAAGGCGGTTTCAATCCGCTAATATTCGAATGTCCAATGAAGTTGGGGTTGGGGTGCCTGCTAGTGCTGTGTATTATGTTTATATTCCTTTCCTCATCATACACTGTTTCCGTTTCAACATAATGGAGTACAGCAGAGAGATATTGGTTTTGGAATTCTGACAGTTGATTGGCTGTCATGCCGATCGGAGCTCCTGACTTGTACTGCCAATACTTTAGCCATTTTGTGTGTCTGGCGGGCCGTACCTTACCCAGACCAGTGTTCAAATTCAAAGAATCGTGTACGTGTTCAAGCTCACGTACTTGGTTTGGCGTTAGTCTTCGTAACCTATGGAGCAATCTTTCCTTTTCAAAGTATGGCAACCCTCTATTAGTACGGCCTAGATTAGTGCCCTTAGGGGCTAAAGGAAGACAGTCAAACTTCCACCCATTGATATTTAAAGAATGATCACGTTCGCTAATAACATCCTTGTCATCTTCGGAACGTTTAGAGGGTCGACCAACTGGGCCATTAGGGATAGTCTCGACTTGTTTATGCCTTCCAATTGGTACATCTTCTACATTATTTTGCTGAGCAGTCACGAACGAGTTTTTGTAATGGTACTTCGGCACGTCATAATTCATGCTAAGTTCCAAGGAACAGTTAATACTCTGTCCTGGTACGATTGAAGAAGTATGTTCTCCCCGCGAATGTTCCCTCGCATATTCTCGCCGAACCTCCGTAGATTGCTGTTCTTGAATAGTAAGATAAGGAGCTTCCCATTTTTGTAACCAGTCAATTTGCTTTTCCTCCAGTATATCTTCTTTAACATTCACAGGCGGAACTGCCTTCAGTTGGGTTAAAAGTGAAAGTTGGAATTGAGATAACGGGAACACTCGGTGATGCATTGTAAATCCCTGCTCTTTCACGATCTTCTCCCAATAATCATCTATTACTCTGCAGCCAGCTGCAACTACAGCAGCGCCGAAAAGAACAAATGCAGATAACGCTGTAACATAAATAGCACAATCCTTTTCGCCTCCGTGCAAACCGGCTTCTTGAAGAAAAGTTTTTTCTTCCTCAGTAGCAATAATAGGATATAAGTGTTCATACCTTTGCAACAACTGATCTGAATCAAAACCCAATTCCAATACTTTTAATAAATCATTAACCAGGACATATAAATTCTTTGATTTTCCAGGTAAGCGGAATGTATTAAACAAGTAGCACCTACCTCCTAACAAGTCCCCAATTGGAGTTATCTTGGTATCACCAGAGGGATCACGTCTCATAAGCTCGTACGCATCATTCGTCTCGGTTAGTTTTGTCCTAAGAGTATAAGGAGGGATCGAAGGTTGCCGTGTCGGTACTTTTTCGAAGGCGCCACCGACTAGCTCCTTGTCATGAACAATTTGGGTGGCATGTTTTAATACATAAAGTTTATGTTCATTTAAAGTAGACTCCAGTACTTTAAATACCTCAGCTACATGTTCACCTGTTCCGCCTGGACTCATTTTGTAATAAGTCGTTTGTTGTTTTGAATGCCCTCTCGTGAACTACTTCATGCATAATTAAGGACTTTAAGTGCTAACAATAAGAAAAAGTGTATAAAATCATAATATACGTGAATTGAGAAAGTAATTAAAAGCACAAGACTATTGCAACCACCAGTCAGTAACGTATGAAGCAGTCGAAAGTTTTAACTAAGTAAGAATAAAATATTATGGCCTTGCTTAATAGCTCTGCTCTTTCATACGCAAAAGAACCAGTATTGAGTAATATACATGATTAGAGGAGCCTATTGCCTACTTACCATTCATTTTTGTTTTGCGTTAAATAATATACAAGAATAGCTAGCAAAGTGCTTAGAGTTATCTAAACACAAAGCCTCTATTCAGCCCATAAGCATAAATTAATGAAATTTTACTGCAGTACTCTCCTTATATAGCTCTTGTCCATTAGTTGCAGATAACCGACTCAATGCGTACAACAGTGATAGAAGAGCATTAAAAGTCAATAATGGTATCGTAATTATTATCCCGTGATGCTTTAACCCATGAAATGAGTAGCTCATACCCTTTGATATTCGGTCAGGGTTGCTAAATCTTGTTTAATATAAAAAACTTGATAATTCCCTTCAGACAGTACAGCTCCACAATTCGACACTCTCGTCTCTCCTGTTATGTTTACATAGCCATTTTAGTCATATGGCCTGCCACTGTTTTAGCCTATCATACGCGTTTATTGGAATCTGTTGGCGCTGGAGAAACTGCAGCTTTCCTGAAGTTAACCTTCCTAGTTGCGGAGGAGAGCTTCCTCGTAGGATTATACCACGATCCATTATCAGACGGCATAGGAGCAGGAGTAGCTGAGTTCGCAACATGCGTATATGTGTATGACCACCCTGGAGTTTTCGTACTAAGCTGTTGCAAGCGAGTATCTATAGTGGAAAAATATGATACAGAGCTTGTGGGAAAGCGAAGAGTCCATGTCTTAGCAGTGACAGAAGTGCCTGGTTGTAGTTGCATCGGCGCAAACCTGGTTTTGCCAGTTTGCTCCGTATATGGAACAGTGAAGACTTTTGAATCATACTGGAGCTCATTTGGAGGTTGTGGCAATGAATCATCTTTAGTCGCCTCATCAGTACCTACCATTCCTGTTAGCATGAAACGGGGAGAATAGCAGATATTATGGCCATCTTTAAGGTCTGCATATACCTGTATAAAGTAGGCTCCATCCGTTCCCATAGTATTTGGAACCTGTAGATTATATTTGTTGCCAGTAACACCACTCGAACTTACACTCGCTAACTCATTTTGCCAACAGTGGATCTTATCATTGGGTCCCGTACAAAGGAGAAACTTGAAGTTATTTATATCCTTCCACTCTGGTGCTTTCCCGTCATCCTCCCAAGAAATTTCAACTTGAGCTTTTCCTGACGAAGCAGAAAAGGTAGCGCCCTGTTGAGGAGTCAATATTTTGACATCCGCCATAGCAGGGCTGGAAATACATGCAACAGCAACTAATAGAGCTTGGAAAAGTTTGAGCGTTCTCATAACAAACTTTTATTAACCTCTCACCGAAATATCCTAATTGTAAAGAAAAAGCCAACGGTTTAAAAGGTTTTTTTCGTAGAAATATAACTAGTTTCCTCCCTTCTGCAACCAAGAGTAACAAATCTTCGAAAATCTGATAATCCTTGGTATACTATTGTAAGCTTTACCTTTTCGCCAAACTATCCTTTATTATCTATAAGGTAATCCTTTGTTTATATTTCATTTACTTTTTTTATATTGGTGCTTCCACCCATCAACACACCAATCATCGTGAAAAGAGTCTAGAACATCAGCCTGTAATTGTAAACTATTTACGAATTCGGTTGTCTGCTGTAAGAACTTGCTGCCAAGCTGAAGATCACTTTTGCCGGCGTCACGTGCTTCTTTTTACAACTATAAATCTAAGTTCATTGGCAGCATATTGAGGCCATATGGGATCGGGAGTATTACGCTAATTGGCTGAGTGGTTCCTATGTGTAGCAGGCTCTGCAATGCCGGTATGCTGCGGCTATTTCGTAGTTCACACGCGAAAATCGAAAATAATGCCTTGGTCAAAAAATACATCAAAAAGGAAATAAAACAAAACTGGGTTTTTTCTTCTTCTAGGACTACACAGTGTAGTCCATAGTAGGCAAAACTTTTCTTAGCATTATTCGAATGCGGTAAAAGCAAGATCGAACAGGTAAAATAGTTTCTAAATCAAATGATGAGGGTGCGTAATGTTTACGGAATTCGGAAATATCGTCATCAGTCAAGTCTATGCGTTATGCAGTAAGATGCAATTGTAGCGGGACAACGTATGTGGCTCGAGGTAAAACTGAAGAGAACCGGCATTTAGTGACGTCAACAGCGGTTTGCAACGGACTAGGGTCTGCGAATGTCATTGGAAAATGTTTTAATTTTTAAATAATTCGTGACGCTTTTTTCGAGGAAGATGCTGTTAAGGAACAGGATCGGAGCCGGCATTGTACATAATTTGCAGTTAAAATGGCACGCACATATGCACTTGAAAGATGCTGCAGCTGCTAGTAGCAAAGGTGCAATGATACCTAGAGAAGATTACAAAGTGCGTAGTGCAGCTTTCAAAAAACAGTTATAACACACTCTACTATAGGTTAAGTATTACGTATTACGTAATCATGAGTGTTGATGCTCTGAAAATAGTGCTTAGAGAGTAACTAGCGGAGTAGCTATGTCCTTGGAATACAACAGCAATTGGTGCAAACTAGGATTCTCAGGTAGGGGGGCTAACTCCGTACCAGTAAATTGTTGTCCTGTGCAAGTTATCGGATACTTCAACTTGTTTTATTAGATATGAGGTTACTTTGTTGTCAAGTATTATCGTTCATGAGCAAACATGGCGCTATGCCTGCCTACAGAAATTAACTAATTTTAGGCTGATGGAATCAAGTTGTTTTAAACTACATGTCCAGGCAGCAAAATGGAGTTACATAATCATGAAAGAATTTTACGATCGGAGAAGAAGCGCGTTACGGTTGCCAAAGCACTAAATAGAACAGTCTCAGAAACTTGCGTATATGTATGCTTTAGGCACGGTGAAAAAAGTACTTTACATGTCATTACAACAAATGCACGGCATATGTAGACAAATACTCTTATGCATGTGACAAATACATTAATGTCTTTGTACACCAATGTATAAGAATATCTATGTCCAAGGACAAAGGACCTTTGAATAGACATACAAGTCAGCCTAAAAACAGGAAGCTGCCATGGGGGGGCAGAATTCGGGGCGGACTTATAAAGGTGGGCGGCTAAGATCGTGAGCGATCGTTTCAGGATATCACATAACATAGTATGATGAAACGGGAAGACACGACCAGATTGGGCGGCTGTTGTTATTAATTTCAGTCAGCGGTTGTGTATTATGTAATTAAGCTTGATAATGTTGGTAATGCAAAAGTTGTTTTCGAAACTAAAACTGTACTTCTACGTCCAAATCAGGCACAGGCCATGTTACTTGTATATAATTTGTAGTGAAGAAACAGTCAACGTAGATGTAAAGCTTTAACTTCGATAGCAGCAATTCAAAGTACCGACCAGGTGTAGATCATAATTTACTGCTATAAGGAGGATATACGTGCATTTATGCAGAAGTGTGATTGTTCTCTGCGCTAGTAGTATTTTAACTCGGAGTGACCCCTGATCTAGATTATCTCCTCATAGATAGAGCGCCAGCATTAACCCAGAAAAACCCATAATTTTTTCTCACACTTGGACCCTACATGGTTGTCATCAATCGTAGGTGGTTAGGTTCTAGAACCACGAGATTTGCCTGCAGCGATGCATGAAGGAAAAGACCTTAGATTCTTGAACCTAACAGAAATCAATTGTTAACTTCAATTAACGATCTTACTGGAGAGTGCCTTCAGATAACATAGAAGGTATATATATAGCGATTACAATGGGTTGCACATGACAAATGTAAGGCCCATCTAGCAAAGGAATTGTGCAAGAAGAAAGACATGGTAAAGTTCGCATTTATTTTAGGGGCATTACTTGGTATGGTAAACCTCGGTAGCGCATCAGAGATGGACAGTGGGTTTACTGTTATTTCGGGGTTGGGCGAGCGAAAGAAGGATATCCTAGCTGCCAATGGTAACACTTTAGACATTGCAGTTGCAATGCTGGAGACTGAATTAATGAGAGCAGACAATTATGACTTGTACGATGGTAAGACGGGCGACGCAGCTAATTTGGGTATTTTTAAGCAGAACTGGGGTATGTTGAGGCATGCTTGTAGCCTCTTTAAAGGGCGTAATGAAGAGTTGTTAAGTGATGGGTTGGTTTTGAACAGTGACCTTGAAAAGGATATCCAATGCAGGCATGAGGCTCAAGACTTCTATGGGGAAGCACAATGGTTTGCTGGTCACAGAAATGGGGAGAATGGAATGAAGGACCCAAACACTCAGGACATTAAAAATTACATAGCAGCTGTGGAGTGGATTAAGAGCCAACTGGACAGTAACCCTAACTACTTGTATGATGACACTAGATTATGGGTTGACATCCATCCAATATAAGGCCCGTTGCTTTTTTGATGTTCTTTTAGCTGAAAGTAACAGTTGCGAAAGTCCTATTGTTTTTATGGCACTCACAGGTCGGAATTCGTGAAGATCAAACGGTTTTAAACTCTTTCTACTAGAAAAAAGCTATGTTAGTCCCTTGACTATTTATTAATCCTAGTGAAGCAATAATCGACATATAGCCTTTCTCTTCACACTATGAGCGATATTGAAGACTATTTATTGTACTTTATCGATTTCTCCTTTGAGCGCAGTATATATATCATGTACCTTCGCTAATAGCAATAAAAGCTTCGCCTGTATCTATGATATAATTGTGTTGTGCTTCTTTATAAATAGCCAAGGGCTGGTCGAAACAAATCCCTCAATGGTTCGAGATCCGTGAAAGGATCTGGGGCGTAACGCAGTCGGGTGATGCCAATGAATATTGAGCACATCTGCGATCTTGTAAAAGAGGCGAGGTTAGAAACAAGACTTGCAGTAAAGGTTAGTGGAAAAATAATACATATAGTAAGAAAATAGGCAAAGCTAGAGCCACGCTCTAGAGAGTATGTAAGAACATAAAAAAAGCAGCAGCAATTATGCTCTATAACTGTTAGTTGGAGAGTCCATAAACTCCTTTGCGTTTTCCTCACCTGAAGAAGCATCGGACCTTTCATGTACAAAAAAGAGGACAGTCAGCACATCCAGGATCATAATGGCCAAGAGATAATATCCAACGTTTAAAAGACTATTTTTATTTTTATTTGCGTTAGCTTCTGTACCATGTTTCGTGACATCTCCAAGGATGGAGGCCATTATGGATAAGGTAACTTCTACGCCGAATTGCGCAAACGTTTGGAAGACGCCCGAAGCGACACCGCGTACTTCCTCCGGCACATGTCCTACTGCCAAGGACAACATGTAACAGAAGCACAAGTCAGACCCACCCCCAGTTAAGATCTGAACAGGTAGTAATATTTTTGCGTAAACATGTGTATGGACATACCTTAGTTGCACAAAAATGATGGCGCCTATAAATGCCATGACTGAGCCAACCATGAGGGCTGTTTTCGGTTTGAATATATTATGTTTAAAGATAACAAGAGAATCAACAGCAAACAAGCTGGCGGCAAAAGGCAATAACCTCACTCCGCTCTGCAGAGCGCTTAAGCCGTCAACCAGTTCGCTATATTGCTCTATCACATAAAAGAAACCGATGAGGGAGGCGTGCATGATGAAGACAGCTATCATTATGGCAGCAAAGTTTTGAACTTTAGTGAGCTCAACTGGAATCAAAACCTCGACCTCTTTGAAATAGTTGTAGACGTTCCTTCCGGCATGCCCTTCAATTGCTGTGACAACGTTCTTGTAGAACATATTCCATATTAAAAATAAGATCACCAAAGCAAGACCGATAGGCAGCACGAGGTAAGCACTAGGTTGCTTCCAGTCAAGACCACCCTGTGTTAGCCCAACTACTAATAGGATACTGCCAGTGACAAAAATACAAATGCCAACATAATCTAATTGTTTTATCATTTCCCATTTTTCTGCTTCGGTAGTTTCTCTCTTACAGGCTGCCGTCATAGGTAGCAAGGTAAAAAAGGATAACATGGCTAAGAAAAGCATTGAACCAAAGAAGAAATAGAAGAGTCCTTTGTAACCGAGCTCAGTTTCAGCGAATACTCCTCCTAGGAATAAACCAACACCAAAGAAAGCGCTAGAAATTGTTGCAACAATGGAAAAATAACGGATAACATTGGGCCCAGTGAAAAGATGAGGAATTAAAGCATACCCAGAAGACAAGGTACCGGCGCCGCCAATACCCTGTAATGCTCTAAATATGACAAATGCTTTAAAGTTTGGGATTACAGCACACATCAACGAACAGAAAGAGAACAGGAACGCGGAAAAAGTTAACTGGCGCCCATTTCCTATAATATCACCAAGCCGACCTAAATAAGCAATGAAGCTAGCGAATGTAATGGCATATGCTGTCAATGCCCATGTTGTGAGTGTATGTCCAATATTAAACTTTTCCTGGATGTCTTCAGTCAGTGTTACAAGAGCACCAAGACTCACGAAATCGAATGAACAGCATAGAGCGATGATCACAAAATTAAGGTATTTTAACTTGTTCATTGTTGAGCACTCCTTGGGCATCAGTAATCCTCCTTCTTGACCTTTTCGGCATATTTAGACGGCTTATATATTTGGATTTGGCTTAAGCATCACCAATGGCAATTTCATCTCGAGAGTGACTAACTTATACGGGCATAATATATAGAGGATAAATTCCATGCAGATAGATGGGTATTAGCAGAGCCTTTGTCGTTATATGTAGTAAGTTCAATTAACAGAAAGTAAACACGAGGAAAATAACAACATCTTAATAAGTGGTGTACAGTGTTTGAAATCCAGTAAAAAGGTTTCTGCAGCAACGAGAAGTCAATTATAGTTTGTCTTTTCTAAAGGGTAGTGGGAGCGGACAGTGAACACTTCGTCGGACTATACGTCTCTTTTACAGGCACCTTGGGGATATTGATGGCTGATGTGGGAGAATACTGTAGGTGTTAAAGCATCGTATGAAGAGTTCAGAGGCCTTTCTATGCGTGATAGCAATTCGATTTAGAAAAGCATTTACGGCAATTCGCAGATCTTGCGGTAACTTTTTGGCAACACGATGGTTGCATAATGACAAAGAGTATATAAAATGCGTGTCAATAACTAAACTGAAATCGGCCTCTGCGCAATCTGCCCAAACTGCAAAAACAGATGGGTCCTGAGGAATTCTGCACGATAAGCGATTTGTTGTTTATCCCATCAATTGTGATAATACCAGGGATACTTGTCGATATCTATAATGATCTAGAGAAAAAAGATGGCAAGTTGGAAGATGACTTAGATCGTTTACTCTGCATGTATTTCTTGTTATTTGGCGGTTCTATTATAGAAGTTGTTAATTTGTTTTTGCATCTTGCCGCCAAATATGAAACGCCAAATGCTCTGCATGTGTCTCTGGCTCTTAGCGGGGTGGCAATAGTAGGAGGCTCACTGTTTGTGCTATCACTATCATTAAGCAATATTGAGAAAGGGTATCGAAGAAGGGGGGAGATGAAAGGTAGAATCAAGAGGGATTTAATGCTGGCAAAGATACCCTTGGTAAGCTGGACTGCTATGACCTTACTTACAACAGTGCTAAAGAACCTGAACATACCAGGAGATGGCGAAGAGCTGTTCAAAAAAGCTGGATTTTTTTACTTTGACGCCAAGCCAAACTCTTTACAGGGCTTTCTTATGGAGGGTGGTTTGCATATCGCCAAGCTAATTTTTTTAACTGTTGTTTGCTTTTCCTTTGCAGTTGGTGGTATCTACGGTGCATGTTTTGGCGTTGGTGTCGGTCTCGTTGTTAGGCTGTGGATACTTGTTACTACCTTGATGGCGGTGCCTTGGAAATCTGGTTGGCAGTATGTTAGAGTTGTTAATATGGATGGGTTGTCCTACAGTACAGAGCAAAATTTATGGGTAGACGCTGTTATAGATCAGAGATTTGCTCTAATCTTCATGCTATGTGTTATGATTGGTTTTAATCATATATGGTCTGTTAAGCTGATTGCGTGTGAAGCGAAAGAAGACAAGAAAGAAGACAAGAAAGAGTAGTTATTTGAAGGTGTACTGCAGGCGGAATGAACCAAACTTCAATGCAGAGTGCGTGTTTTTGGCTTTGCCTTGACGCCTGCACGTGATGAGATATGAGTGTACTAAGGTTGGTCAAGGTTCGCGGGGGTACCAGGAGAATTTATGATTATTAGCTGCCCAGCAACTTTAGTACATATAGTGATTAAACAATAAATATTGCAGGCTAAAAATGTACGGAGAGTCAATATCACACAAAGAAGGATAGAAACGTTAGAGCGCTAAGCCATAAAGACTTTGAACTTAAGGAGTTACCTGCACCAGAAAGTGAGCCGGTTTTCTTCGACGTGCCAGTTGCACTTTGGGTAACGCGCACCCCATCCTTTACTGTAAATGACGTGAGAGATGGGCAAGCACCATTCTGTACTACTGCTGTGACAAGTTGTAGCTCTCCAGCTGTAATATTTGGTGCTACACCCAAGTCAATATTAATAGAACAGGATTGATACGGTAGGTAGCTGCTCATGGTTATATGTATGGTTGAGGGAAGGCGGTCCGGAAAGTGCGAACTTGGCATCCATTCTGCGCTGTTTTTATATGCGGTGAGATCCACTGCTCCATGGCTTACACGACAGATCCTTCGAATGGAGGTGTACAGGTGTCTCAGCCATGTGGTGCCCGCCCCAAGCTAAGAAGTATGTAAGGTACGCAGCGAAGTGTCATGCAGGAATAAAGGCCAGGTGCATCCAGATTTGACCAGGATCTATTTAAAGGAGTACTGTAAATGTCGCTACCTCGGTAACAACACCTTGGCAACGCGCTTGGGAGCGGGAGATATATTTAGGAGGGCAGCTTCATGAGTATGCATTACAATAGGCTGCCAACATTTTTTACTTGGCTGCTAACTTCGATGTAAGGTGCGTAATATACCTTTATCGCGGAGTTAGAAGATGTAATGACTACGCCGAGAAGCAAGGTAGTTAAAGTGCAGTATCGCGCTTAAATGTTAGTTTTTGGAGCATAATACGTGCATAGGTTAGAAGGGGCTAAGATATCTTATAGACTTCCTTTAATCTTCTATGGACTTACGAGCGATGTGCTTTTTGCCGATTATAGGAAGGCTTTTAGGAACGGCCAAGATAACGAGGGAGTGCCTACTTGGCTGTATTCCTCCGAACTTGGCAGTGGCAAAATCCAGAGGAAACAGCTCTTCTTATAGCAGGCAATATCTCTGAGCTCAGCTGTCAGCCCTCTACCTCTTGACTGATACTATGTATCATTATGAATAGAAGGAACTCACACACCGCGGCTGTGGTATGCTGGTCAGCCATGCTTTAGTTCACTTCCCTTCAATATATATATAAGCATACACTGAGCTGCTCATCTAAGTTGGACATTCACTGATTATATTTTGGGATCTCTCTATTGCCAAGATGAACATATCAGAATATTATGGTCCCGACCCCTACGGGGGTTATTACGGCGGTTACCCTAGTCCATATGACAGCAACGGTTTCCCTTCTGACAATTATTATTATAAAAGCAATGTCGAAATTACCACGGCACCTGCTGTCCTCAGTATCATCGCTGGTGTGTTTCTTGCAGTCGTCACAGCGATTTTCTTTGTGCACTTGTGGCGCACAAGGAATACATACAAGAGTAAAGGTGTCAAGAAGAACGTTTTGACATCATTTGTTTGCATTCATATACCCTTATTTTTCGCTTCCCTCTGTGAGTTTGTTGCTTGTCTGCTTCGCATCAATACGTTTACTACGCTGCATGTAGACGTGCGCAAAGCAGAGTTTTCGCTTAGGTTCGTTTCTCTTGCCTTTTTGGAACTCTTTATCATTTTCTACTTCACGCACCTACTCCTGCTGGCAATCGAAGTAACTAAAGGACGCAGTAGGGGACCTGATCAAACCGCTTCTTCGAGCTCATTGGACCAAAAATACACCACCATGGTATGGCACTTTGGGGTGGTGTTGTACGCACAACTTCTCGTTCTTGCGCTTTTAATAGTCAGATTGGTAACTTTATCTCACAACGAGCGTAATGTTGCTATGAGTGCCTCTAGCAGCGAAGAAGATTGGCTGTTGTTCCCTGAAGCACTTCTAATCCTGTTCCTTTTTGTTTTGCTCTTCTTTGCGAATCAGCTAAGCAGTCCCTTAAAAACTGAATTTGAAGCGGATAGCTTGAAAGAGGGTAAGAAAGAAGCAGCTGGAGAGATTGAAGGAGGGCAGCTTGACGGGGGGCAGATTGAAGGAGGGCATATCGAAGGAGGGCAGCTTGAAGGAGGACAGATTGAAAGTGGACAGATTGAAAGTGGGCATATCGAAGGAGGACAGATTGAAGGAGGACAGATTGAAGGAGGGCAGATTGAAAGTGGAGACATTCAAGTTGCAAATGCCAGAGCTGCAAACAATAGCTTATAAAGTAACCACATCACAGTGCAGATTTGTTTGAATTTATACACTCCATTACGAGTAGAGGGCGAGTTAATACTTGTGAAGTTTATATCCACATAATACGTAATAAATGTCTTGTAGCTGTAAAATAATAAGTCATCTAGATTTTGGTTGTGAGGTGTTAGCGACGGAGATTTTCATCGCGCTTATGTAATTAAGTTTGTTGTAGTCATAAGTGAGAGCCGAAGATGATCACAGATGGCCCTTGCAGTTGGTGGTTGCAGGTTATCTCTTATGACTTCATTTCAAGACTAAAAAAACTGCCCCCCCCCCCACTGAAGCAGCAGCCTTACGTTTAAATCATCAGATCTATACATAACCAAAAAATGTATGGTAAAGGAGCTATAGAGGTTCCAGACGAAGATGTTGCTAATATCTGCAGCGTGTGCTCCACAGGTTCTGGTATTGTGCTTTCTTCCTGCACTCTGGCTTTTTTCGCTCAATTATGCTACCAATGGACAAAATACAGAAGACGCGGCCTNGAGGATAAGCACTTGGCCTCTCTGTTGAAGAAGCACGTATTTCTACTGCTTGGATGTATAGCTCAAGCTGCTACCATGTTTGTTATAGGACTTAATAGTGGTATAGT
>AZAH01000018.1:2346-18531 GCA_000710315.1 Eremothecium coryli CBS 5749
TTTTCATAATAAATCACATCATCTTTGAATGATACTTTGTTTCTAAAGATTTCAGACTTCCTAAACTTTTCCATATATTTGGCTACAATATTCACATCATTTCCTTCCATTCTCGGCCTAAACTTCTTCCTCAAGGTTTTTAGCACTGCAATAGAAAAAGGATCTGACTTGTAGTCTTGTTGCCACTTTGATGGCCTGAGGGATACTCCTGCCACCATGTAGACTCTCTTAACATCTCTAGATAATATATCTGCAACTGCATTATCTGTTCCTTTTAAGTAACTTAATGTGAAGTCATATTCTTCTAATTCGTCTAGCCATCTAGCTATTCTCCTATGTGGCTCACCTTTATTCTGGGTTGTCAATAATCCTAGATGGTCTGTTCTGATCTTAAACTTCCTTCCATGTAACAAATATCTGAAGTGACGTAAGGCCTCTATAATTCCTAACAGTTCTAACTCCCCTGCTGGATATCTAGATTGTGCATCCTTAAATGACTTCGAGAAGTATTCCACGACTCCTATAACCTTATTCTTTTCGTCTACTTCTTCTAATTTGGCTCCTACTCCTTCTCTAGAAGCATCTGTAGTTAAGACATATTTTGCATTAAGGTCTTGGGTCTTAAACTTTACTAATATTGGTTCGCTGCATAACAATGCCTTCGTGTGTTCAACTGCTTCCGTGTGTCGTTTAGTCCACCTCTCCTTGCCTGCGATAAACCTATGTATCGGTCTGGTAATTAGCGAACAGTTCGGAATGAACCTTCGATAGTAGTTCACTAATCCTAAGAACCTCTGTGCTTGTTTTACAGTTGCCGGCACCTTCAATAACCGAATGGCTTCACATTTGTTTGCCAACGGTTTAATACCTTTGTCGCTAAATTCGTATCCTAAGAATTCTACTTTATTCACATTAAAGTGACATTTCTTCTNCTNAGNTATTAGTCNCTGTTCCTGTAACTTTCTTAGTACCACATCTAAATGGTCTAGATGTTCTTTCTCATTCCTGGAGTAAACCAATAAGTTGCCTAAATATACTGCGACAAAAGGTATTCCTCTAAATATTTCTGTCATGTATCTAGCAAACGTGCTCGATGCATTAACTAATCCAAATGGCATTACAACATATTCGTATTTGCCTTCTGGTGTGACAAATGCTGTTTTCGCTCTGTCTTCCTTTCTCATTGGAATTTGGTGGTAGCCACTGTGTAAGTCAAGAGTGCTAAATACCTTTGCATCTCCTATACTAGCCAGCATATCTTCAATTCTTGGTAAGGGAAATGGATCACGTACTGTGATTTTGTTCAATTCCCTATAATCCACAGATAATCGATAACTATTGTCTTTCTTCTTAACCAACACCACAGGTGAGCTTCCCGGTGCTTTCGAAGGTCTAATAAATCCTTGTTCTAACAATTCTTTAACAATATTACGTGTGATCTCTTTTTCTTTTCCTGTTTGTCTATACGGTTGTAGTTTCGGGACGTTGGATCCTTGCTTGAGCTCAATCTCATGATATACTGCTCTCTTTTTAATATGATCACTATTCAACTTATTGGTAACCGTGTCTTTATATTTTTCTCTCAAACCTTTAGGTAAGTCTGGTTCTTCAGAATTCTCCTTGAATTGGCTAACCTTATCGCATATCCAACCTTCCATACTTTTCAACCTATAACTAATCTGTTGCTCCCTTAGGTCTTTCTCCACCTTAACACTTGCAGGTGTCTTACTATTTTCTTCTTGTTTGTTCCTCACCGATGTTCCTTCCCTTATGTCTGCTGCAAGTGGTATCGGCGTGCTCTCACAGGAGGACTGAATATCCGATTCACTGACCATCTCATCCCATAAGTCGGAACTCTCAGTGGAACTCTCGTAGTTCAAAGCTATATTGGTTTCACTAGAATCACACTTGGCCTTAGTTAGCCCTGTTCCCTTTGATTCCTCACTTCTAGGGTTCTTTCGTCTGTCGTCCTCACGACTCTTAGATTTGGTCTTTTTCCAATCTTCCTTAGTCTTGTGAGTCTTCTCCTTGACTGATCTCCGGACATAATTCCTACGTCCTAGTCGCGGCTTCTCCATAGCTAGGATCATCGATGGTGTGTTACGAATGATCATTACCATACTCTCCCACTTCTCTGGTGGTTCCGATAATGTATCAAGGCTGTTCACCACTTCTTTGGGTAACCCGTATTTAAAGAAAGCACCCAAGAAGGCTGCACAAGACTCTTGTTGATATTCGTCTGGAAGTTGGTGTAAAATTTCTATAAAACCTTCATAGTATTCGGCAAAGGATGAGGGTTCAGTACCGACAAATGTAAGCAATTGCAACAACAATTGATCCGGAGTCACCGCTTGTTGGTAGAACTTGGCTAAATGATGCACGATTTCGTCGAACGTTGGCGGCTTCCCGTTCTCTTCTTCCGTGAGTAAGCAGAATTTTACTGCCCTGAGTCTAGCCTTTCCTCCTAAATGGTCAAAGAAGTATCGAATACGATCAGCTTCACTCCAAGGTTTAGCCGACCACTTCGCTGCAAACGTGGTGTTTGCAATCACGCTTCCCAAGGTAGTATCATTACATCCCGTAAACACGTCTCTCCTCTACATTCCTGGTTGAGAGGCTGACCTTCCACATGACGGAGTTTCTGTAAAGGGTGGGAATTCTGCAAATGTTCTAGTAGAGGGACCTCCGTAAGAGGGTTGATTTCTATCCATGATTACTCTTAATTTATAAGCGACGCTAATAAATGTCAGGGGGGGGAGCCTAACTCACGTGCTGACTTGAACTTCTCTTTCCGCCCTAGCTAGACTTTTTTTGAAGATTAGTTACTACTTATATAGTCTCTACCCCGTTCAATTACTCTCTACCCCGTTTAATTACTCTCTACCCCGTTTAATTACCCTCTAGTGTCCTAGGGGATTCAGCAATTTAATCTAGTTAGATTGGTCTTTTATACAGTTTCTGTTGTCGTTCCGGTGCCTATAAGCCATGATAATCAACCTGTCCATTTCAGGATACTAGTCATACTCATATCTAGCATTCTGGGATCCCCTGGCAACTCTGCTACGCTGCTTCTTTTTTCTTATTGCTATTGTCTCCTGGTTGCTCTTGATTTCACAACAGCTTTGTCAGGTGGGTGTCTAGTATGAGTCACGTCCTAGCTTGAACTTCTCTTCGCTCGCCCGCTCGCTAACGCTTAACTGATAATTATTTACTAGTTATACAGTCTCTACTTGGATCAATTACCCTCTGGTCATCTAGAGGTGAATATCTCTCTAATCTACTTGATTTGCTCTTATATAGATATCTGTCACCTCGCTACAACTCGATAACCTTGATAATCAAATTTAGTTAGATCGGCAGTCACTATCACATCTAATACTCCNACTGTCGTCTAATGAATCTAAGACGTTGCTTCTTAGTCTTATTCATGTTTCCTTCTTGTAAATCTCTTGATCTTATCGCAACTTCTGATCCTACGACAAACTGTCTGTCAGAGGGGGTTCAGCCTGAGTCACGTGCTATCTTAAACTGCTCTTCTAGTCTTACTAAAGCTGAACTTGATGATTAGTTACTAGTTATATAGTCCCTAATCGAGTCAATTACCCTCTNNTNANCTAGAGGTGANNAACTCTCTACTCTAGCTGTTATGTCTTTCTTATATAGTTTTTCCGAGCTCCATTATCAGTCTTCTTGATTATCTAGTCATGATAACACTTACCGAGGTGTCATACAGACAATCGCAGTATCACCTAATAGCATACTCTTAACCGTGATTCTCTGATAGGTTAATCCGTCGTATAGCTCTCACTCTTTGCTTCTTATTATTATGCGAGTCAGTCCCAGACTCATCATCTTCTGATTCTACGACACACTGTCGAAGCTCTTCATCCTATGTATTTTCTGCCTATCTTGTATTCGGCATAGCAAAGCGCAAGTGGTTTAGTGGTAAAATCCAACGTTGCCATCGTTGGGCCCCCGGTTCGATTCCGGGCTTGCGCAATTTTTTTAAACGAACAGGGGACCTGTAAAGATGTGAGATTTCAACTTTTGGTGAACAAAACTGCAGTATAGTACCAAATAACTACCAGTTTAAAGTAAGTTGCTTCTAGCTGATTTTGCTATCGATAACGTAAAAATGAGTAAAATCAAATACGAGGCTGTTGATATTGAGAACGATGATGATTTTTTATTCTCTGTAGATAACATAGAAGCTCCTGAAGTTGGTAACAGCAGGATCGAAAGTGAATATGTAAGCCCTACTAAGAATGACAATACGCAAGCAAATGACGGTAACAAGAATTTGAGAGGGATTTTCAATGTTCTTGCTCCTTACTACCAACTCACTAACGAACAGTTATACTACAAATTGTTATCTGCTTTGAAATTGGAGAAAGTGCAGGCTTTAGAAATGGGAACTGACTCTAACATTGAGGTTTATTCATCCTTTTGGATCATCATAACTTCCGCTGTATTTCTCTATCTTTCTTCATGCGCCAAAAATCTCGTAACAGCTTTTATTGAGGGCTCGTTATTAGGGAGTATATTAGAGGAATATAGTATATTTATCAATATACTGTGGGTCTGTTCTGCATATGTTGTATTAGTGCCCGTTTTTCTTAAGCTTCTGGCTAAGTACGGTTTCAATCATGGTTTCGATACACTAAACGTTGTCCAATGGTACGGAGTTGGCTGTATAGTGTGGATACCTATCTCCATGGCCAGCATTTGGGGTGCATTTTTGCCACATAAAGTAGCGGCAGCCACAGACTGGACGCTAACATTGGTGGGAGGAGCATATAGCTTCAGTATAATCTACATGCAGGTACGTGACAGTCTGGAGGAATTACCGAGTTCAAAACAAATCATTATTGCCATTGCTCTTTTACATACGTTATTCTCCATTGCCATTAAATTTCTAGTCCTGTAATTGACATAAGGGGCACATTACTACTTTCGTTGCAAATACCTTCGAAATGGAACGGCCAAAGACGTCCATCATTGTGAAAATAACGTTAAATATACATACATGCTTTACATATAGATTCTCATATGGTACAATTTGTAGAGCGCTAGGGATAGCTTCTGTCCATTAATAGTAGTCTGCACAACTTCACAGCTGGTAACCACAATTTCTATAATCATCCAGATCGAATTGGTCGATCGAATCTCTCTTGCCGAATTTAATGCATAAGTTCGTAAACACATTAATATCCGCTCGCGTAAAGCCCTTACTGAACGAGCATATACGACTTTTCCTCTTGGTGCAAGAATTGCAAGGCTTGAAGGCAATTAGCTTATCAACGTGCTTTAGTAAAGTCAGTTCTTTCGATAGTAATGCCTTTCTGATATCTTCGGGTATCTGGCTAATGCCATCTTCGCTTAGCTCGGAAATATTGACTTCCGAGTGCAGCTGGTTACTGAAAGAACTCGTCACAGTTGTATCTTGAAAAAGTATCATTATTGTAGCGTCGCATTTGATCTTCTTAGAACGGCAAATATCACAGCTTGGTCCCGTTCTTTGACGCTTATACTTTGATGCTGAAATGACCGTTGGCTCTTGGTGCGTTGAACCAGGCGGAGATGTTGTCCTTTGTGCATGTTCTTGCGGCAGGGCAAGATTGCACCCCTCAATTACCAAAGGAGAAAGAGAGTTCCCACTTCCAGCCTCCGATGACTGTGGGGTATTATAGCTCACTTCGTAGTTTTGATTCATGCTCACAACGTTGGGCGTCACTGCAACTGGACTTCTTCCAGCAATATGCATGCTATTTACCGAAGGTAGAGCAGTCGGAGTGTGCTCATTCTTGGCTTGTGCTGTATCCTGTATGGAGTTCTGCGCTGCAAGGTATGCCAGCCTTTGCAAGCCGCTAGGCCCTCCTGGTTTATCAGGCAACGAAGCACTAGATTTAGATACGTCTAGTTTATAATAATCATAAGACGTCAGCGCAGTTTGCCATACTCTTCCACTCTGCTGTGTCTCAAAATGCACGACCGACGGCAGCAGCAGCAGGGGAGGCAGAGATTTATCCGTGTGTTGATTGTTAATCGCAATGCTCGAAAACATACCCCTACGTTCCCTTCCCTCTGCCAATTGATGTGTTAGCTAACCTGCGTCGTTATTGTTATCTAATCTTTAAAATCCGGTCTTTGAAAATGGAAAAAAATCACAGATTTTAACCACAACCAGAAAACTAGATGATACTTGAAATATAAACCAATTATGAAGCTTACCTTCGCCAAGTATTCTTTGCAAAGATCCAAAATCTCTAACGTAGAGCTACGCGCTATGAAAAGTAACGTTACGTCTGCCACGAAAAAAAGACTAAAATGCTCTCATGTTAAATACAACCTTCATAGGACCTCCGTTCCCAGAAGACATGTACATTAATCGTCTGCCCACATTGGCTTCTTTCTCCGTTGCATCTGTCCTACTTTAAAAAGAAATTAAAAAGAAATCCATCAATACGCTCGGACACTCAGGCACGCCATACAAAGTGCTTCTCCTGTATTGTAGTACCAAAACCTGGAGTTTCGTCGGTTTTGGGTACCGTTCCCCCCCTTCGTTCGACGGATTCAGCTACCATAAACAATCGTCGAGCCAGTGGAACCATGCAGTATATAGTGTGGAGCCGTTTTTTTTTCTTCTGGACTTTCGGAAAAGCCGAGAAACGATGGAAAAATCCACGTTGCAGCACGAAAACGAATTCCGAGGTAAGTGACAACGGTGCAATTAAAACACCGAAGTAAACTGACACTGCGAAGTGGACATACGTCGGAGAAGCCCTGACTAGTTCTTAGACAATTGCAGCTTTCTAGCATGTGAAGGAAAAAACCTTTTTTTAAAAACCAAGTAAGCGAACTAAGCTTCTTACTTATATCACTATACTTTGGTAGTCCGGTTACCCCTGTATTACTCCGTCTACCGTTGATGTCAGCCCAGTATCAATCGTCTAAAAAATTCCCTTACAGTACCTATGCTGCTCGTTTTAGTTATATGCATGCAGGGGAAGCGATTTTAACTATAGAAGCAGTTGTAGTTTAGTTGCAGAAGGTCTTAGCGTCCAACAAATATGTGCAGAGTTCCTACATCCAATGCTTGTTTGTAACCATTAAAAATGTGGCTGCGCGTTGTTTTACCGTTAATGCTATAATAGGTGCCCCGCTCGCTGCTAGTCGGACCTGTATGTGTCTACGCACGGTGGTTGGGTGGAATGGCTAACGAGCGTTTCACATTGAACGTAACTATGTATATTCGGAGCTTCCAGAAGCAGTAGAAGATTTCCTTGGTGTGGCGTGGTCTGCTCGGCGTTAGTTTCACTCGAGTCAGTTTCGCTCGAGCTGGGATCTCGGAGAGCTACTCCGCAGGGACATACGTCAGTGGAGCTAGTGGGTGTTACCCGGGCGATGTAAGTGATGATATTTCGCGTTACTACAGATGGTGGCAAAGAACAACAACAACCCAGTAGAAGGAGGAGACACAAGCTAAATATTGTTGTGAAGGAACTTTCAATGGCAAGACGAAGGCTTCCAGATAGACCCCCAAATGGTATTGGTGCAGGTCAACGGCCCAGCTTGCGCCCCCGGCGACTGGACACGGAGCAGGCGTATGGTACACTAACGCGACCGTTTAAGGTACCCATTAAGGTGGATAAATCAAGGCATACGGAGCGCTATGGTGTACGAGGCACGAGAAGGGCAGCTACGGTTTATGCAGGTATGGATGTTAGTGATGAGAAAGGTAGGCAAGTTAAGAGGATCGATGCCCTTTCTGCGCTGAGGTTACAGCAAGATACTTCAAGATTGGAACAAATTGAAAATACTCTACGAAGGTCATTTACTGTTCCAATCAAGGGTTATGTGCAGCGACATAGTATCCCAATGGCCTTGGGAACGAAGATAAAAATAGTTCCACCGCCGCGGCCTCTTCATGACCCCACAGACGAGTTTGCGATAGTTTTGTATGACCCAACGGTGGATGGGGATATACCAGATGAAGTGATTAGCGAGCGAGAAGTGAATGGCGGTAAGGAAAAAGATGAAAAAGAGCGCAATGCAGTGGAAAATACCCAACCTCGGACTGCTAAACGTGGAGGAACTCATCCGGGAATGTTGTCTAATGGTCTTCGTAACAAGAGCTTGACAGAGCTTTTGGGGTCTACTAGGGAGGAGGAGAAGAAATTCCCAAGTGTACCAGTAGTTATTGACCCGAAGCTCGCGAAAATATTACGTCCGCATCAAGTAGAAGGTGTTCGGTTTCTTTACAGATGCGTGACTGGTCTTGTAATGAAGGATTTCTTGGATACCCAAAAAGTATTGCTCCCGCTTTCTCAAGGGCAGGACAGTAGAGATGCTTCTCCCTCTACAGACAGTACGAAGGGAGAAGGGCGCGAAGGGGCGGTAAATGTAGCAACTTCACCTGCGCTGGGCGCTGAGAGTAACCGTGGAGCTTATGGATGTATCATGGCGGATGAAATGGGTCTTGGCAAAACTTTACAGTGCATTTCTCTCATGTGGACCCTGCTGCGTCAGGGATCTCAGGGAAGGCCTACAATAGAGAAGTGTATTATTGTATGCCCTTCGTCACTAGTTAATAATTGGGCTAACGAAATTGTGAAATGGCTGGGGCCAAATACTTTGTCACCGCTGGCAATTGACGGCAAGAAAAGTTCCCTTGCCTGTGGTACTGTGTCGCAATCTATTAGACAGTGGGCATTAGCTCAAGGCCGTGCAATAGCCAAGCCTGTGCTAATTATTTCCTATGAAACACTGCGCCGTAATGTAGAAAACCTGCGTGGTTGTAAAGTAGGTTTGATGTTAGCTGACGAAGGTCATAGGCTAAAGAATGGTGAATCGTTGACCTTTACATCTCTAGATTCGATTAATTGTCCAAGAAGGGTCATCCTTTCCGGTACGCCGATCCAAAACGACCTTTCGGAGTATTTTGCACTTCTCAGCTTTAGCAATCCGGGCTTACTAGGTACACGAGCGCAGTTCCGCAAGGATTTTGAACTGCCAATCCTCCGTGGCCGGGATGCTGATGCTACTGATAAAGAGATAACTCATGGTGAACAGAAGCTGCATGAGTTATCTCAAATTGTGTCCAAGTTCATTATTAGGAGGACTAACGATATTTTGTCAAAATACCTACCTTGTAAATATGAACATGTTATTTTTGTCAACCTTTCGCCAATGCAGAAGGCGATATACGAATATTTTGTGAAGTCTAGAGAGGTTGCAAAGCTCGTGAAAGGAGTAGGTTCGCAGCCCCTCAAAACAATTGGACTGTTAAAGAAGCTCTGTAACCATCCTGATCTGCTTGATCTTCAAAATGACATTGCTGGCTGTGACCATTTGATTCCCGAAGATTACCAAAGCTCTATGTCTTCTGCAAGGTCTAGTCGTGCAGGTTCATATGTGCAAACGTTTTTCTCAAGTAAATTTAGGATTCTTGAAAGGTTCTTATATAAGATAAGAACAGAATCTAACGATAAGATAGTGCTTATTTCTAATTATACACAGACGTTGGATTTGATCGAGAAAATGTGTCGCTCCAACCACTATGGTGTTCTAAGACTTGATGGTACTATGACAATTAATAAAAGGCAGAAGTTGGTTGACAGATTTAACAATCCTGAAGGTGATGAATTTGTTTTCTTGTTGAGTTCCAAAGCAGGTGGTTGTGGTATCAATTTAATTGGAGCCAATAGGTTAATTTTAATGGATCCAGACTGGAACCCTGCAGCAGATCAGCAAGCTTTAGCACGTGTATGGAGAGATGGTCAAAAGAAGGACTGTTTTATTTATAGATTTATCAGCACGGGCACAATCGAAGAGAAGATATACCAAAGACAATCCATGAAAATGAGTTTAAGTTCGTGCGTGGTGGATGAAAAGGAAGACGTTGAACGCTTGTTCAGCTCTGACAATTTGAGACAGCTATTCCAATTTGACCCTAATACAATTTGCGATACCCATAAGAGCTATAACTGTAAAAGATGTAAGAATGGAAAGCAAATTACGAGAGCCCCCGCCATGTTATATGGTGATGCCACTACCTGGAATCATCTAAATCACGATGCATTAAAAAGAACGAATGATCATCTGCTAAAGAATGAATTCGAATTTCATGATATTAGTTACGTTTTTCAATACGTCTCTCATTAAATAAATATTGTAATATATAGAGATATATGGCTAAAAAGTTTAAAGTATATCTTACGGTTTTATTTGTCACTCTCTTTTCCTTATGATGTTGTTCAGACTTGATTTGTTCGATGGACTTCTACAAGCATTATTGAAGTATAAGTGAACTTTCAACCAAAAAAAAGCTTTCGAAATAGAAGATCTACCAGACTAAATTACTCTATAACTTCAAGATACACAATGGATGAACTTTTAGCTCGAGCAGGAAGTCAAGCTGTATCATTTGCAATCAAATCGAGTGTCTCCATTGCGTCTACCTATGCTCTTAAGCAGTTTTCAAAGTTCCTTAACAGTGTACCTCCTAATGATGCTACCCGTCTCCAGAAATTACGCAAGCAGCTAGAAACGAGGATTGATATTATTAACAATGCAATAGGACTAATCAAGCTATGTGTTGTGAGAGGTAATACTAACTTAGGTTCCACATTAGCGCTAATTTTGGATATCAAGGAAGAGCTCCATGTTTTCAACGATCAAATGAACGAAATTATGACTTCACCACATCAAAAAAAGGCTTTGAGTACCAAAAGTAGTGAAAACAAGGACAAGAATGCTGTCATAGCAATGGAAGCTAAGATGAATGAGCTTATCCACCGTATTGAACTTGTCATACCTCTCATCAGTCTCTCTATGACCACCTCAGGTGTGAACAGCTCAATGACCCTGCCAAATAATGTTTCACCGAGCTTGCTGTTACAGGCATCAAGTCACCTTATGAAATCCAATGAAGAAGCACTTGAACATAAAGGTAAATGCGATGTTCAAGTCGGACCTCGGTTTGAAGTAACTGTATACAATGTATTCGATAAATCATCGAGCATAGTTTGGAAGGAACAAATGGCTCGTTGTGATCTGCGAGTTATCAGGACAGCTTCAAAAAGTGAGGCCCCTCAGCTGAAGTACGAATACTATATAGAGCTCAAGGAGAACTTTGATGATACAAGATATCACGATTTGAAGGAAGAGACTGCTACAAAATCCCGGTGGCCACTTGTGCAAGTTGTACGTCTTTTCTTCACGGTATCTGGCAAGCTATTGAACTTGGATGAGCGTGATACCCCTGTATTAGTCTTAAAACTCGATCGAAACATGTCCAGGGAAAATCACCTTAGCTCAACAGAAGATATTGAGTGGGTTGCATTGGGCGAGTATGAGGAACCTGTAGAAGTATCTGATTCCGAGGATGACAGTGGAGACGAAGGAACACCAGTACAGGATGCAGAGTGTTCCTCAAGCAGCGATGACGAAAGTTACGATAGTGCACAGGAAGATTCTGGTTTAGATAATGCATGCAGCCGGTCTCTTTCATTATTGCAGTATATAATTAAGCTTGCATCTCTGCAAGATAATGATCAAACTTCGTTACTAGAGGTGAAAGATGAAAGATTGTCCTTATACTTGCAAGACGAAAATCCCAATTCAATTCGCAATAAGAGAGAAAATATCCAAGAAGTTACTTCAAAAATGAAGCGTATGTCAATTAGGGAAAAATAAGTGAGCTGAGCGGTTGATCCCCAGAGACGTACCCTAATATGTAAATCATTCTTAATTTAGTATTCTCCGATGTTATAAAAATACTCAGCAATAGCATGCTAAGATGAACTGTATATCTATAAACGAGAAATAGAAATTAACTTGTGAGTGTCTTACCGTCATGCTTCCTTGAAGGTTTGCGTAATAATTGAGTAGAACTTCCCATTAACTTATTATCCTCTTCGTGGTTATTATTATGCTTTATTTCATAAAAACTCATCATATTGCCTTCCCAGTCCCACAATGTTTCCTGAAATGATGGGTGGGGTGATTTAAAGACTAGTTATTATATTATCCAAATCTTTATATTCGTCTTCACTCGATCTAAAAGCAACCGTTGAGTTTCCGAGATTCGATGGGAAGGGGGCTTGACTGTGTTCACATTTATCACTATGTAAGGCAGAAGCAAATACTGGTGTTTGAACAGTCGCTAAGTTATCATCTACTGTCCACGAAGAGTCTGCAGGTACAGGTAATTGCATGTCAGGGAGACTTCTTGAGTCTGACAAAGTTTGTTCATGGCCTTCGCAAACAAGAGGGCCAATACCCAGCACATCCTCATTCTGGGAGGTTGGAAGAGCAACGTCCCCTACACTAGCTGCATAAGCCGGATCGCCAAACGCAGACGTAAGGTCAAACTCATCCAACGCAGAAGCATCGTTTTTAACCGTTTGCACAACGACAGAAGAAGTATTCACTGGTGCACTCTTCAAAGGTGTTGGTACAGTGGTAGGGTATTGGTCGTAGCGGTGATTCTTGTGAACGCTGACTGACCTCTGTCTAGACCATGGTTTGGCTTGCTGATGAGATACTGAGCTACTGCCATTCTTTTTAACAGTAGCTTTATGAGGACAGGCAACAGAAAATGGCACCTTATAAACACTATCTGGAAGATCGAGGAAACTAGGTGTTAGTGGGAAGGAAGTAGAAACTTGTGGGTCAGTTGAGGTCACTGGGGGATTTTTCCTTTCTCTATGAGAACAGGAAGGTAAAGAATAATTTTCTAAACCTGGACCTAAGCTTGTTTGCAGACTGAAAGGTGGTTCCATTGAAATACAACTTTTACAGTCTAGTCCTTGTTTTACAGCGTTATATCCTCCGGTAGTGACTGGCGACTGCACAAGTGAAGAGCCCGGTTTTTGGATGGATGAGTGATGAAGCATGTCCTGATAATAATGTGAGTAGTTAGTTGAACTTTCCCCCATAGTTAACAAAGAGGAAATCGAGTCAGAACTATTAAACCCGCCCAAAAATGAAGCAGATGTCGAAGAGGATGCCATTGGACTTGCAGTTTCAGTCGAGGAAACGGACCATAGTGAGTTTGAACTTACCATTCCTACCCCCTCTGGGGCATTTTGTTGTGTAACTGTTTCAGAAGGTATCTTCTGGCGTCGCTGTTTAAGTTCATTGTAGTTCATCTGCGACTTTGATGTGTCAGTAAAAAAATTCATCTTTTCCTTTACTGGCGACTCCTGGAAAGATATACGATCATTCAGATTGAGGAGAGGGTTAGTCAAAGGAATCCTACTATCCAGCGAAGGAACATACTCATTTAACGGGATAGAAACTTCGCCAACGTGAGTACACATTACTGGGCTTAGTGGATTCACACTCTGAAGAGCTTCCAGTCCTAGTGGAGTTCTGCTGTCAACCAAATGGTCTGCCCGCTGTGGGGACGAAATCGAGCACCCGGCTGTATTCCCCTGGCCACTCCCTGCCACCTGTTTGACAGTGGAGTTGACAAAATGTCCGTCATTATTGAGCAAACAACTTTCCCCGTTATTTATCTCACCCTCAGTTGAGCCCCGCCCATCAAGTCTCAGCATGATTCCATTATCATCTAAAAGCCCGTCCAACGGCGGATTCTCACCGGCCGTCAATAAGTCCGTTCCATTACCACCTACTCGCGTTCGCCTAGGCCCTTGTTTCTTCTGTCTAACCTTATGGCACACACACTCTGCCTTGTCACTACATTTACACCTCTCCTGAACCCTAGCTCTAGCCTCCTCCTTGGCCTTCTTTAACAATCGCCTTTTCTCCTCTCTTCCGCAAGTGCAAACGCCACTTGGATGAGAATTTCTGTTTTTCTTCAGCTCCTTACAATGAGCGCAAGTTGTGGAAGGTCTGCCTTTCGGTTTGATCATCATGAGCGGCTGATCCATATGGCTACAAGTTGTCACTCTATGTCCCCGAATGCATCGTTCGCATGCGTACTTTAATCCATTTATTAGCACCATCACTACTAGACTGCCTTCACTAAACTTTTCTGCTTATTAAAAAATTAATTTCCCCACCTTCTTCTAACTACTTGCTTGCCACAATCAATGCAGGATTGTTGGTATTACTATTACTGTTATCTATTCACTCTTTTCCTTTATTTCCTTCTCTATTACAGACTCGTTCTTTGAACGAGATTTAAACCTCTTGACTATCCCCAACGATGGAATTACAGTGGCTGGGNTAGTAGAGGAACTATCCCAAAATTATGACTCTAAATTACGCCGTAAGTAAAGGTTCAACTCAATCCATACGTCGTAATGCTGTTCACTGTGTGCATTTACCGAATCGTGGACGGCGTTCTAAGTTGTTTTTATAGATCCTATTCGTACGGGCAGCCACACCGTTTCTTTTTAACTTCGAACTTCATGATCAGGTGACAGGTTGCTGACTATCTTCGTTTAAAAAGACCGACGAGGTTCGGAGCGGAGACTAGCCGCCGAGGAGATATTTGAACAGCATGTATTAGAGAATTATCAAGATGAGGTATATAATAACAAGGACCTGCTCGAGCATAGGGCTCTATAGCGCGCATCAAACAATACTTATTTACGAGTGGCTAATTCACCTTCACCAGTAAAGTCAAGCTTGTCCATCTTAGCGAAGAGGGCTGCCTTTTCAGCTTCAGAAAGCTCCTTCTTCTTCTTGAAGATACGTAATGGGTTGAAATGAGACAAACGCTTATTCTTTAGGAAAGGCAAGTGTCCTCTTCTTTCCTCATAAATCATCAATGAGACTATGAATATCAGTGCGACCCAGTATAGGATATAACATAGCATACTCGAAAGATAACCGGTATTTTGCCAGCCAAGCAAAGCATTGAAAATATCCCAACCATTATCCATTTCTGGGTTACAGCAATTGACGTGGTATACAGCTTTCTTGATGTTGTAGGATCCGTTACCACTGCCAGATTCGGAAGCGTCACCCCCTGTAGCCTGGTTGTACCTGTAAGTCTCGAAGTACCATGCACCCCTTGAAAAGAGACCTGCAGCAATTAAGTATAGAATACAAGTTGAAACAACAAGGAAAATTTGAGTAGAAGAATAAGCAGTACTGTAAAAGAGTAAGAAACCAATAGCAACGCCTGCCAATAGACCGATTATGACAGGCAGAGGGTACGAGGAAGCAGCCGCGCCCTGCGTTGTGGTACCGGCGCCTGCGACGAAGACAACAGCTTCGAGGCCTTCTCTTAAAACAGTAATAAAGGGAAGGATGAATAGAGCATACTTTTTCATCAAATGGCCAAGCTTGAAACGATCACTTTTTTTCTCTGGAACTTGAGTTAAAGCCTGGGCAAGTTTAATACGCCACTCAGCTTTCATCTTATTGATACGAAGCATAGAGATACCCATTACACTGATCACTATGGTTGCAAGCATACAGAAAATGGCTTCCCATAAATCCTCGGATTTTCCGTAGATGTTGTTCTCGTAGCGGTAGTAGACACCGATGAATACACCACCAATAATCAAGCAGCAAAGAACACCAAGGAACACACCGGCCCACAATTGGTTCTTCAGACTTTTGTAGAGCTGTCTGTCATGAGGACCAACGGAGTGCTTCAAGAAGGACAGTAAGACCGAGACGATCATTACAGCTTCTAGACACTCCCTGAACACAACAAAGAACACAGCAACGTTGAATACCTTATTAGACGCCATAGTGGAGAGAGGTTTTCGACGTATGAATATTAACTGTAAAGGGCGCTATTGCGAACAAAATAGGTTCAATACATGCTCGCTTTATATTAATTTGCTCAAGCACGCACAGATAGAACATGAAGATCCAAGCAGAGGGTGTGTATAGGTGCCAACGGGGTGCAGTGTATAATAAACGGGTTCTCTGAAGCCTTCGATCTGCATACCAGCGTGCTGCTAAAAGATGTCATATTTCTAGGGTGCAGTTTCTCGATCGTAGAAACGCCGAAGTGCAAAAAAAACGCGAAGCGGAGAATTTTAAATTCAAATCTTCAAAAAAAATGCGCAAGCCCGGAATCGAACCGGGGGCCCAACGATGGCAACGTTGGATTTTACCACTAAACCACTTGCGCTTCCTTGTTTAAACGAACAACAACAGTGGTATAAGAACCAGGAGTACTGATGGCTCGCTGTCGTAGAATCAGAATACGATGAGTCTGGAATCGACTCTCAGAGTAATAAGAAGCAAAGA
>AZAH01000018.1:25251-66776 GCA_000710315.1 Eremothecium coryli CBS 5749
GTGACGAGAAGTTCAAGCTAGCACGTGACTCTGACTAGACGCCCTTTGACACTCGCTACCCTAGCACAAGCAGTGAGGGTAAAGACGGTATTGAAATGCGTGTTTTATACGAGGTATACTCCATATATATATATATACTGGTATGTATAGGAGAAACCTTCTAGGTAGAGTGTTTTCACGCAGATGCAGGTTCATATGCAGAGAGTGGTGGTTTCGCTTATTCCAGGCGCAAAAGAGATTGGTACGCCCTGGAGATATCAATTAATTCTTGTATATCTGATATGTTTTGCAAGTAAATCTGGAACTCTTGATCTTCTATCTTACACACATGATCTTTGAATGTTTTCCTGCACCTTTCAATCAGCTTTGTATGGTACTGAAATACGTCTTCCCGTAGTAGACCAACAACATAGTCCAACGAGTCTTCATGGTAGTGAAGTAGGCGTAAGGTTTCTTTGTTAGAGCTCTTCTTCTGTGCTAACAGCTCCTTGAGTTTTTTATTGCGCAGCCTGAGACCTTCCAGTTCATCGTTCTCATTGACGTCCGATTCACACGAAAAGCCCCTCTGCTTAAGGAATCTGTCCACAACATTAATATCCTTTCTATAGTCAATCTTCCCGTTTTCTTTCTGGCATCTAATGGACAGTACATCAATCTCTCGAAGCAATTTACTACGTTCTATTTTGTTTTTATGCAGAAGTTTGGAGAGCTGTTCGACTAGCTGGTACAGCTGTTGCAAATTTTCCGTTTGAGGATTCATGAAAACCACATGAGGCTCCTGTTCCATTTCCTCCGCTGTATCGTCAGCCAGAACAGGTGCGTATTGGCTGGTTTCACCTTTACCTTGCTAGAAGTGGTGTTTTCACTTTTTATGTAGTTAATGGTTGTTCTGAGGTAAGCAGCTATCTCGTACAAAGGGATATACAGAGGGGTGGCGACGGTAGACTAATTTATGGGCGGCTAATCCTTTTGCTAAGCTCCTTTCTCCTTACATTAAACTAGATACACAGTCTTTTAACGTGATATAGGCTTTAATCATGGCACAGTATCCATCTGTATTGCTTCAGCGCGATGGTCCAGAAAGTGGAATTCACTCTGGTATTGCTATTGCATGGTTACTATCAAATTTCGGAGCGGCGACAGCTAACCTTACGTCAGTCACGTCAGGTCGTGGATCACTTAGCAACAGATGTAAAAAGAAGGATATAGTCAATCTATCGATCCCGGAGACCTGCAAAGCTATCTCTGAAAGTGATACAACTATTCCATTGAAGTTTCGCTCTAATTTATTGTATGGCGTCACTGTCTGCTATTCCAAGAAAACAGATTTCATCCTCTCGGATATAGTGCAGATCAAAGGACAGTTGCAGAGAAAACTTTTTGGATTAGAAAGCCAATGGAAGAATAGCCGTGCTGCTATCATCGAAACTCGTACTAAAAATGTGCTTCCACTCCAGGAGTTTTTGACCGATGATCCTATGTTTGATATTAACCAATGGTCTAACCTGAGATTTGAATTGGACGAGGTGCCAAGTGAAAAGCAGTCAAAAATTAGAGAGCAGGATTTTTTGCAAGAGATAAACAATGGAGATGACTCGTTGAGAGAAGGTGCCGGAGGGGCTGCCGGACGGTATGGGGCATTAGACGAGGATCTCGGCCCCATAGATATGGACTTAAATTTTGATATTGATGATTTAGTTAGCGAGGATGGGAAGAATCGCGATGAGCTAGCTTCTGACGGAACCGTTGAAGAAGCGAAGTTTGAGCTAAACTTTAATGACCCATTCGATCATAACCAACCAAAGCTTCCAGACGTGCTAGAGGGTTCTTTACTGCAAGAAGAGGAAGAGGTTGACAACACGGAGTCAAGAAAAAGGGCAGTTGACGCATCATCCGAGTTAGATGATGAGCCACCAGAAAGCGAACCACAGAGGAAGAAACGTGCACTCAAAAGCCCTACTAACCTTTTATTCAATCGGGTAGCCCATGATGAAAAAATCGGTTTACTGACGGAAACATTGAGAGAAAACCATAAAAACTATGTGGAGCTAATGGAGGCCCAACAGAAACAAGTAACCACAGTCAATAGCAAGCCATTTGAATCTGCTTCTTGGAGGGATATTCTGGATCTTGATGACAAGCCCCAGTTTTTACAAAGGTCATATGCTGCCTTACTCGATACAGATTATGAAGAGAATGTAATGCCAAATATCGAAAGAGGTAGACAGTTGGCCCGCTCTTATTCGTCAGTCCCTTCTTCAAGATCCAGCAGTGACATGAGTACGGAACAAGGGAGAAGAATGGGGCCCAACTTAGATGCAAGGAGGAGATCAAGTCAGAGTGATTCACATTCTAATCTTCTGCCAGTGTTCTTGGAAGACGTCCCCTTACCAGACGATTATCATTTTGCCGCTGATGATGGGGCTCCTCACCAAGACTACATGAATACAAACCTGCTTCCTTCCAGTCTTGGACGGGCAACGAGCAGGCACGCGACGGCTGATTCTGGTGAGCATGTTGATATCTTGCGTAACGTAATTGGCGGACAAAATAGATCTGGTGCGATAAAGAGACCTGGTACTGATTCATCTCAGTACAGCGAAACTGCACTCAGACAATCCTCGGTCGCCTCTGATGTTCCAGTTATGGTGCCAGAGACTGCATTGGATGAACAAACCCATAAATTCTATGAGTATATCAAAGAGCGCGCCGATTTTGTAGGTAAGACAACAAGATCACATCCACCCTACCATAGAAAGCTGCTGTTTGAAGACTTGATTCCCAGTAAGTTGTCGCAGGAAGATGCCGAGAATCCTGAAGCATTTATGCCTGTCAGCAAACGTATTGCAGCAACCGCTTTCTTATCAATGTTAAACTTAGCATCGAAGGAAATGATTGAAATTGAGACATTTGAATTGGAAGATAAATGCCAAGTTATGAAGGGAGACGATGTAATTATTTATTGTTGATGGACTGAATACGTGCTCTTTCTATTTTCGCTTATAATAATAATAAGTGACATTTGACCTTTTGTAATTCCTAGTGTATTTTTTTTATAATTATAACTTTACACATTTTTTGACAGCTCCGCAGATAAGATCAGCAGTTCCAAGATATAAAGTAAATTGGTTTGTATTATTACAGCTTCCTACAGAAATATATAATCTGCTCTTATTTTGCAAAGGTTTTATGAAACAAAGGGAACAAATATGGTTAACGTTTTCAAAATTACGTCACCAAACTAGTTCATGGCAAAACGTTAACCCAGAACTTCACCCGTTCCACTTTGTTTTGATCGAGGTCCTCCATAGAGAAATCTAAGCAGTTCAGGCCCTCTGATAGCCTAACATCATACCTAGGCATCATTTCATTTTCCTCAATGTTCATAGTAGGAGTTGGACTAACCTTTTCCTTATTCACAAAAAAAAATGCTGGAGTTTGCTCGGATATTTTGGCATATAAATGCACTTTGAACGTAATAGCCATTTGAATAGGAGGGAAAGTGATGATGAACTTATTATTTCTATCACTCATAGTCTTCCCGTCGAAGTAATATTCTACCCAGTTCTGGTTTATCGAGGGCAGCGTACCTTGTAAAGGCCTTGTTGCTTGTTCATATATGGCTGGAGAAGAGGAAAGCTGAATACTTTTAATCAGTACAAATGACCCTGCCGACTCCTCTTCCTTTAAAAGCATATTCTCAGCGATCAGGTTTTGCGTCGCCGTAGACTTCAGGATATTGAACTTCAGAACGTCCGGTTGCTCTGATTCCTCTGTTTTAGCGTTTTTTCCCTTGTCCTCTGACTTACTAGGACCTAATAGATAGTCACTAGGCAAAAGACTACGGTTATAGCCATTTCCCAGTCCTTCATAGTGGTTAAAATCATAGTCATCATTATTATCATAATCACTACCGTTTTCCTCATCGGGGCCCGCATTGGCTAAATATTGCTCATATTCGACCTTGTCATACTCTAGCTTTATCTCGCCACGCTCACTGCTATCTTTCAATTCCGGAAAAAAGCTGTCTGCCATCAATCTATGAAATGTTTTCAGCAATTTCTCTGAATCCTGATAGATCATCGTTTCTGGATCATTAAAAACTTGTGCGTTCTGGAATAATAATTGTATGTCGACATAAAAGTCGTATATCTTAGAATAGTACCCCAGCTGCAAATTGCTCTTGATCATATCCAAAGAGATAGGTTTATGAATCACCTCATAATAGTCCGGAAATTCCTCCTGGTTGACTAAGTCCATAAAAGGTAAACAAAGCTGGATTTCATCATCAAGGCTATCGTCAGGATTGCCCAATATTTTGGCTATTTTCTGCTCTGTACATTCCAAGAGAAGCCCTAAAACTTTCAGAAGCCTCTCCTTGACTTGTTCATTGATCAAGTAGTTCTTTGTTATATTCTTGGATTTCAGTACTTCATTTTTAACATAATTCACCGCTTGTATAGAGTTCTTTACAATGAGCGAATCCGCATCATTGTAAGCAAAACAGTTCTTCCTAATCAATTCAACATCCAAAAGAAATTGCTTCTCGCCATCTTTGTACTCATAATCACGGTTTTTGATTTCGTTAATTGAAATAGGCTGCTCGATCTTATAGAAGTATCCAGGATGGAACTTCCTACTCGGTAACTTGATAAAATCTTTGAAAATCGGCTTGTACGCTTCAACCAGATCATCTAACGTGTATGTAATGTACAAATTCAGCTTAGGGATGGACCAATCCTCATCCTTAAATAGTTCTTCCTCAGGATCTAGCGGGTTACGGTTATCCACAGGAGGTAAGGGTTCCTGAGTTCTAGGTTGTTTCCCCGCAACGTATCTTCTTAGAGGCGCGGATTGTTCCGAGGAATTATCAGCAGCCTCTGAAACCTTTCTCTTTCTAGGAGGCATATCGCTTAAGTGCACTCAAGCAAAACTAAGGAGTCTATATATGAACTTGTAAGTAACCAGACAGCCTTGTCTCGCTGTATATTTCTGGACAAAGTGCATATCGATAAGATTAAATTTAAAAAAAAGAGCATTATGGTTTCGTATATAATGATATTTGTATTATTATTTAGTAATCGTCAGGAGCTGATAGTCCTTCGCTGGTATTCCTGTCTTTCAAAGAGTCACTACGAGCGGTTGATTATTGGTCACAGTTAGCTGTTCTTCTAGACCATCGAAAAGGTCCTTATGTAGTTGCGCGACGCGAGAACGGACGTCCTTCGAAATCCTAGTGGAATCGCCCGCAAGAAAACGAGAACCATGCGAATTTTCGGAAGCCTGTTCCTCCAAATCCTGGCTCTGCACTACGATGCCACTATTGCTAATCATGCTTATGTCTATCAACTTATCATTGGTACTATTGACTATATCGGTTAGCTCTCGTTCCCGTCTAAGGAGCTTTTGTTGCAGCTCCTGTTCAATCGCATGCCTGTCTTCTTGGACATTCCCCAAGGAATTGTAGCCGCTTTGCCCTTCTAGCAAAGGATCGTGTTCGCTATCATTGTTCTCGGAGCAGCAACTAAATATGGCGCCCATGTGTTTATTTTATTATATGTGCTTCTGCCAAGTGTTAAAGGGAACTTTATGGGGCAGCGCATTTCTTTATTATAAAGTAAGACTTTGTGTTTGTCCGGGTAACAGTGGTTGTTTGTCCTATCACGTGCTTAGTATGGTGCTGGTTTAGAGAAGATAGGAAGATAATACGGGGCTTTAGTAGCTAGTGGTAGGTTTGAAGGCTAAGTCAGCCCTCTTGCTGTGTCTGAGGCTTGGTTGTTTGTCAGTTGTGCTTGTCCTGCTAATTAGCCTTTTCAAAAATTTTCATTATTAACGTAGCTACGACAATCATCATCACCACGCTAAGGTATTCACCGGACATTAAATTAGAATAGACAGGCATCATGCTGTCCAGTTTCCGTGTAGTATCAAGACCTATTCGGTCACTCCACGTGAGTGCAACAAGACCCAATATAATGTCATGGTTGAGAAGGAACAAGAACAAGAGTGAAGACACCAAGCCAGTAAAAGATTCAAAGCAGCTTATGACAGAAATCGAGAAGGGTACGGCTAAGATTGAAAACACTGATGTGTCTGCTCTGCGTATGTCTCTGTCGGAGTCTGACTTTATTGGCGTAGACGCTGAACAAGTAAAGAAACAGCGCCATCAGGAGCTATTGAAAACAGTGCCTTTCAATAGATGGTTGAGTGCAGACAAAGTCGCAACAGCTGAACAATTGTACAAGCATGTTATAGCATCTTATAATACTGCATTTCAAGCTTCTGTCACTTCCATTGAGGACGGCGCTCTCGGGAATCCTTTCCCAGATCTCGTCTCTAAGTTTATATTTACAAAGCAACTGCAGATGAAGACGAGTTACATCATTCCTGACTATCAACTCACCAGATTGGCATCACCTGCGGCCTTTTTGCGTTGGTACGAGACTGAAGTTCTTAGCGGGAAGAGAGACAAATATAATGAGGCTTTGCCCAACGCGATAGATCTGTCAGATAAGCAGCTACCAGCCAATATTGTTTTGAAGAATCCAGTTAAACCCAAAATTCAGAATATGAAGTTCAGAGCCTTGATGCGTGAACTACGTGACGTAGACAGGGAAGTGTTTGAAAAGACCATTGCTGAGTCAAGAAAAGACGATAACTAGTACATTGGTGAATACTCTCACTTCTGATTAGAAACCAGCTGTCCAAGTACAGCTCTACATGTAAATACAGCGATAATATCATAAGCTTGGTTACTATCATCATCAGTATGTATCTATTCTATGTATGCACGTGATGTGTCTAGCGTTATCTCGGCGGCAAAAAGGATATAACAGCGGGAAAAGTACAAGATAAACAACAGCTCTTAACTGCTAGAACCATATCAATTCACCGACCGTAATAATGCTCAAGTTACAGCTTCTATTAATTGTGGCATTGTTCAGCTTGTATGAGCTTGTGCAATGTCAACTAGTAATAGAAACTGTGAACTGTCCCTGGGTTGTGGACCAAATCGAAGAGATAGAAATTAATTTAGAGGGCTGTTCGGAGAAGTTACACGAATGCCTTATGGATGAATTTGCGGAGAATGACTCAGTGTGTACAACTTGTATTATTATATCGAAAGATCTGCAGAGAGAGTCCATGTGTAACTGTTTACAATGTTTGGTGAATACGCTTGCAACAAGGTGTTATCCCATCCACTGCCGTGACAAGGAGAGTACCCGAAAGCTACTTGAGTTCAATTCAAGGTTCGACAACTCTTTACCTAGGGCTCTCCCGCTGGTTCCTGATCCTGTCGACGAGCTCGTTATCCTGTCAGACGCTCATAACATCCTCCGTCGTGGGATATTCAAACGTGAGCGGGAACAACTCATCAAGGAGCTAATGCAAATGTTCAAAACCAACGAAGAGAGTATATATGATGCGGGTGTTGAGGTTGAAAGCACAGAAGGAAGAAGGTTATATCCCAGAACGCTGTCAAGAACCATATACAAGACAATAACGACCTGGAAGTATAGTAGCGCGTTAACACTTCCAACATATGATTATATGCATATCAGCAACATGCGTGATAGTGAAAACGAAGAGCTAAATGAAGAAGCCCCAACTTCTGGAATCATAACGGGCCAGTTAACAGAGGCAGAAACAGGTTTTGCCAACCAGAGAGTGGCTAAGCACCTCACCAATATTGTGAATATTACATTGAGCCCTGAAGATGTAAAAAATCTTCAAAGAGCTATGAATTCTTCGGTGTTCCACTCAAGATCTAATACCTTTAGCGAAAGTAAAGCCTTCTTAGTATCTATCGGGGCAGCAACTTTCGCAATATTCGGTGTGCTTGCAATTTCTAACATGTCAACCAGTATTGCTGCTGATCCAAAGATGGAAGACATTAATAAATATGCAATAGA
Source organism: Eremothecium coryli CBS 5749 (assembly GCA_000710315.1). Lineage (NCBI taxonomy): Eukaryota > Fungi > Ascomycota > Saccharomycetes > Saccharomycetales > Saccharomycetaceae > Eremothecium > Eremothecium coryli. Next base: position 33,165 of record AZAH01000018.1, read on the forward strand.
ATTGGATAATGTTTTCCACCCGGATGTTGATGACTCAGATATTAACGATTTAGCCGATAGTGATGAAGACAGCGAATTATTATCATCCTTGGCTGTACCAATACCCTATTCGGGAGTATCTGCTGCTTCACTTGCTAATGCTATCCATATGACCACCATATAGTTCGTTGTATATTTTGTAGTGGTAGTTGAGCTAACATATTGTCTAGTCTACAAGGAAAAATGAAGTGAGCTTCATAAAAGTTTATCTTAACATTGTCCAGCATAATCGCAACGTTAGTAACGACAGATCGACAATGTTTAAGAGAACACGTTTGCTCTACGACACGATAACTTCAAATATTGATAGTGATGTTAGACTTACTATTTGCCCTCCACAGCCTGACTATCCTTGTATTTCGGCCATTTCTAGTGATAACTTGATTGAAGTGATATGTTTTAAGAACGCCTTGTTGGAGATATTCGTAGAATGCCACCAGGAGTTTGAAGCACTAATTAAGGACGAGCTTAATTATGACAACGATGCATATATGTGCACTATTGGCTTGCTCTTTAGTACCTATGAAAACCGCAGTGCTTTAAATATTCATGAACGAATTTTCCTTCAAGGGCTAAACTCTAATAGCGAAAGCACTGCACTATCAAAAGAAATAAAGCTTGTTGAAGCATTCTTAACCTCTAATATTAATAAATTGAACAAGTCGTCTTCGCTATGGTTTTGGTACAGGAGGCTTATCATACTGCAGAAGGAACGATACCCTGATGTTCCCATAAAGACATTAAAAACTTGCATCCAGGCTGCTGAACTACACTTTTCGAACTATTATTCGTGGAATACCCTTCGGTGGTACTATGATGTTACTATCACTGCATGTAAGCGTGACATTATAGCTAATGAGATAAAGAAATTTGCATTTAGTCATCTTAAGGATATTTCAGCATGGGAAGCATTATCACATATACACGAAAATAATGGCGAATACAACAGGAAAGATTATGCTAGACATCTTAGTCGCCTTGGTATCTTTCAGAGCAAGGGTGAAAGTAGTTTCCCAACGGGGGATGTGGTCAGCCTTATAGATGATGTGGTCAGGTTTATCGATGTTTGCGAAATAGGAGAGTGGTGCGCTTTCCTATGTTTACAGAAACTATTAAGAGCTTTATATTCGGACCCCATGAAATCTAAAGTAGTTGCAGCATGGAAGGCTGATATTTCTACACTTCAGCAAGATTTTGAAAGGGACGATTCTGAAAACAATATACTTGTGTGGTCCAAGAAGAGACATATGTCGATGAAAAAGAAGTTTTTAGATACGTTGTCCTCCTCATGAAGGATTAGTGATATTAACACAGCTATTTAAAAAGAATCAATGTTCCACTGTCTCCTTTTCATCACACATAATATTTAGTGGTAAAAATAATAAAGAGGAAGACAATAATGATGAAATTTAAAAGGATAGTGCGCTCTTAAAACATGTAAAGGCCTCACCCACGGCAGAAATGAAACGTAGCTGTTATCCTAACCTCCTTAATTGAGCCCACGGTTCTGTAAGTTGTGCTTTTCATAAGCGGGGATACTAAATTTCTCAGTAAAACTTTGGCCAGGCAAAATTGGAGCAATTTCCAGGATGGACCTTATTTGTGCTTCGTGGTCTTCCCCTTCAGGGATGTTTTTGTAGATATAGAACTCTAGATCCTCACCAGGCTTAGAAGGCCTAAAAAGTTTAGACTGGAATTCGAGCCCCTCTTCAGATCTCTTTTTGGCCAATGTTCTTTGATAGTCTTCGATACGGAACTTCTCTTCAGTAGCGACCTTGTGATCACGAACTGCCAAAGCATCAGTGACCTTCTTCCATAATTTTCGCGATTCAAACTCCCCTTGCTCTTCTAACGGACGAACCTTTGGTTTCAATGTATTCTCAGTATGAACATCTATAAATATTGAAGGGGAAGAGTTCTTGAACCTGAGATCTTTGATATACATAATGTCATTCCATTTTCCGGTAATTTCGTAATAGCTTCGTCCTTTATAATCCTTTACTACACCTTCAATGGCGTCATATGTTCCTGATATAAACCCTTTCGTCTTAAATTCAATGTCAACATGGAAATTAGGTCCTTTTATAATCATATGGTCACCTAGTTCAAGCCTCATCTTCCCAAATAAAATACCACGGGCGTACATATTTGGTTGTGTGAGGGTATATTTCTCTGCATTCCCAGTTGCAGGGTCAATTATATCCAAAAATTGCAAAACAGATAATCCTTCCATCATTGCAGCAGTAGAGTTCCCCAAGAATCTGGATCTAGGGACTGTCATTCCATCAATTCTTATATTTGATTCTGGTATCATATAAAAATATGACGACTTTGGAGGGTGGTGGCTCGTTTGCTCAGCTATGTAAAATGCCTGCTGCTTGTTAGGCAAATCCCAATAGGCAGTAAAATACTCACCTAAGACAGGATTCAATGGTTTCTTCACAGCCTTCGGAGCAATATGCCACCCTGCCATATACCATTTAACAACCTTCACAAAACGTTCTAGCTCATCCTGCTCCGCATGCGCATCAAGAAGGTAATCAGGAAACTGTAGTTGGTTAGTAATCCGTTCTAGCATAGACTTCTTCTCAAGAATGAAGGTAGGTAAAGTAATTCTTGTTAAATCAGAGCCAGGCTTTAATTGGGAAATTATACTCAAAAGGATATTCTGACCTGATTCATCATTTTCGTCTATATCATCCGTATCAACACTTTGCCCTTGGGATACACTTTTTCCGGCCGAGTTAACATAGCTACCAGAACTCCCCCCAGCTTTAGCATCGGAGCCGCTGTTAGAGTTACCGTTACTGATGTTAAGACTCTTCAGAGCTTTACCGATAACCATAATCCCACGTATTGATGTATCCTTTTCTAGTTTAAACGATGCAGTAACAAGTCAAAAAAGAAAAACAAGCACGAGTGGATGGATATTGCTTGTAGCTACTTGTCAATTCTGGCTATTTCAGAGGATTATTCTTATTTGTGCCCAACGTTGTGCTGCTCTATTGTGTTGCAGTGGATTGTAAACTGCCCGGGAAAACGATTAGTTTCGAACTTTAAATGTTGAGACAGCTAAGAGAAATTCTTTAAGGAGGCAGCCAGCTTAAAGTTTAGCCAACTGTGGACACATCAGGATTAGGAGTTAAGTAGTCCTCACTTAAAGCACTCTCAGCCCATATATAGTTTCAAGACAGTAGACAACTTTCAAGAGGCTTTTGAACGTTCCCGTAACTAGTAAGAATTAATTATCTGAACTCTACAGATAAGTGGGAAGAGTTCTCAACAATAGTTGAACCGTGCTTTAGCCAGCAACAACCCTGCACCCAAGAAAATTAGCTTAACATAATTGAATTATAAGAAATGTCTAAATACTGTTCTTCTCGAGCAATTGCCTTTTCTATTATATTCATTTGGCTTTGATGTTAATCATACCTAGATTGTGGCAGTTTCTAAATTATTAACTATGGTATATGGAGTGACCATTTTTACTTTCAAACAAGCAATTAGCAAGGTTGCGTAGTGTAGAGGTTATCACCGTGGATTCTGAGGATTCCACAACTCCTTCAAGGGGTTCTGAGTCGGAACATTCCACTAACCTCGGTTCGAATCCGAGCGCGACCGTCTTTTTTTGCACATTTGTTTTAAATTTTTCTGTGCACTTTTTTTTTTTGGATCAAGACGTTAGACGTTTTAACCGCCTGAGCAGACATTCAAATACGAAAGAGTTAAACTAAAGGTTAATTTCAGATCAAAGATTCAATTTTGGAATGAGGATTCTATTGCTACTTATTCACCGAACGTGGATGACAGGATATAAAAAAAGTAACTCTACTATTTTAACTATAAAAACATGCTGAAGATATAGAGAAGAAGAATAGAATAGAATGAAATGCAAAAGTGGTGATGAGACTAGGATTAGACGCGACAGATGAATTCATTTATGGACAGCTCTTTCTTCAATAAACTATTCCTTGCTTTATGGTAATTTCCCCGTCTTCCAGTCGCCCTATTTTACCAGATCCATTGGTATAGTAATCACTAGAATCATGGCTTCCAACCAAGGAAATCTAACTCTTGAAAAACTTTCTGTTCAGTTTGAATTTTCAAAATTTGGGTGTCTTCTAGTTTATCACCAAGAGCTTGCCTTTGCTTTAGGGCCTCAATTGCCCTCAATTTTTTCAATAAAGAACGGATCTTCTTTTCTTCTGGCGATGTTTCCTTGTTAGCCTTAGGTTCCCTTGGTTCTGGAGAAGCAGCAGCCCCGCGAATTGCAACATTAGTACTACCATTAAATTCAGCTGTGTTGTTAGCCTTCTTTGTGTTAGAATTCTCCCTCTTTTTCCTATTCTTAGCAGCGGTTTTAGTTTCCTTTGGAGCCATGCCAGGAACAACGCCTTTTGCTGGTGGCTGGTAGGTCATACCCGGAACGGTAGCCTTGGGCGTCACACCTGGGACAGAGGTACCTAAAGCAGCAGCTCTTCTTGCATGGGGTGGCTTGTATGCACCAACAGGTTTTGATGCACAGCTATTACCGTTCTTTTTCTTTGAGGTCAAGTTATAAGTAGCCACACTTGAATGAACTTGCAACTCAGAAGGAGAAACAACAGGATCCTTTAGAGCCGCAGAGTCGCATAGTTTGCTTGAGTCCCAATTCAAGATAACATGGGAATCTGGCTGCTTACACTTAAATCTGCATGGGTTTCTCCAGGATGCCTCCAACAACTCGTTGTATTGGTTGACATAGCATAACTTTCCACTAACGTGCCAAACTTTCAAACCATTATCAACCCTCAATCTTGGGGAAGTTGTCGCAGTCAAGATGAACTCACCACCAGGGGACCACTTACAAGTAGATGTATTTGCGGCGTCGAAATTTGAAATACACTTGAATTTGTCATGGCGGTCCAAGATTTGGACAGAACCTTGTAAATTACCGAAACCTGCAATAAGAATATAACGACCACTAGGAGAGTAGATCATAGTGTTTTTGCGCTGTTCGGCCAGGGTATGGATGGCGTTTCCCCTTAAGTCAAAGAAAGTTATGGTGGCGGGCATAAATCCGTAGATTACACCGAATTGGCGGGAAGTAGGAGACCAAGTGAAGTCATGAATAGGCCCTTCCTTACCTAGAGGAACACGAACAGATTCACCTCCTAGGGAACCATTGACTCCTTGGAAGGACAATAAATATAAAGTGTTTTCACCATAGTACGATTGATTAGATGCATCAAAATCAGTAATCGCCAAACATAACACTGCGTTACCAAGATCATTCCACTTCAATTGACATGAGTCAGCTTTGAAAAATGTCTTACTTGCAATCTTCTTCTGGATATTGCCTTCAGTGATAGGATATATAGTCAATTGTGCTGGTTTGCCTCCCTTTTCCGGCCAGAAGGTACAAATAGTAGGATGTTCCGATGGCGAAATTAGATATTTAGAAACTTGTCCTTCGGGTACAAGTTTTGCAAAGGGCTTGTTGAAATCAAAAACAGGAGCATGGTATTCTAATTTTGTAATGCGTAACTCCTTACCGAATCTTCTAATGGCATAATTGTCTAATTTAGAGAATTGTAAGGACCATGAATTTTGCGTCTTTGCTTGGTAACTGTACTTTGGCTCTTGAGAGGAAGGTTCATCCTCATTTAGAAACCAAATTTTCACATTATCGTGTGTTTCGTTGTCAATATGTGGCCTCTCCCATGTAGATAGGAAGGATCCACTTGGAGAAAACTCCAGGTCGTACACATCTTTTAATGCCAACTCCAGTAAAAGATCTTGAAAATGTTCTCCCTTCAAAATTTTAACGCCACCCTCAGTGCTAATAGCCATGAATCTACCGCACGGAGATATCTTAGAGGTAATAAAACCCGCTGTATCTAGGGTGTTTAACTTCTCAAATAACGGATAACCCTCAAATATCTGAGGTTCTGTTCCTGTCTTCGCAAACAATTGAAATGACATTGATGATGTATAACTTATCAGTACCCTTGAAACGCAAACACAACTTTTTTGGTTGATTATCCAATATAATTCCTACGAAATTAGTAACCTGTGTTCAATACTTTGTACTAAATCAATTTGTCCACTGGCAGTTAATGTGAGGCGAACTGGACTCTGCCGGCCACCAAACGTCGATTCTTTCATCTTTTCAACTTTTTTTTTCCACGACCCTCTCGGAAAGAGACATGTTTTAGAGTAATGTCCGGATATATTTTAGACAGGAACATTGTCCCTGGTTTGAAGCCGTCAAGGATTCGTTATAACATTTCAAATATCAAATGGAAGGTGAAAGCGCCGTGGAGAGCAGCTAGCAGGCATCGAGAGTTGTCGTGGTCCAAGAATCTTTTTGCCTATTCATTGGCATTTAACCACACTACAAATAACTCGAAGTAAGCGACACAATCGTCAAACCCACACACCATTGATATTTACTACGAAGTTACCGTAAGGGGCGAGCATCAATCAAATGAAGTCATAGTAACATTACACTGTCAGGGCAAGGGAATAGATAACCGTCAGGAGAGTACAGTGTACGATGCTAGTCAATATTGGAGGCCCCTCACTACGGCGCTCTTTTATAGGCCCCTCATTACGTGCATACACTTCCAAAGAAGGAGGCGTCGGTGGGAAGCCCACGCATAATAGTCATGCAAATCTGGGAGAAATGGTGCTATACCTTAAGGAAACAGTTCCTCTTCTTCTAACTGACTGTATAGAGGAGAAAAGATTAAGCGAGGATGTCAAGTTAAAATTGTTACCTCTTAGTATGCCATATCTCCCTGAGTTTCATGGCTTGAATAAGTACAAGACAGTTTGGAAAGGCATGCAGGTAGCAATGAACACATTCTATGTAACGCAACCTTGTAAGCTTGCTGTTCGAGACTTGTGTGTAGATGAGGCGAAAAGGGAGATAAAGATTAGATGGGTGACAGTGGAGGAGTCTCGATCGGGTAAGCAGGTATCTAAGGTAGATGCTTCGGGCGATCACCCAGCGGGTGGAAATGTGGAGGAGCTTTGGAAACGGATAGGACATCAACCAAGTGACAAGTGGCTCCAAGGACTTCGAAAAGCGGCACAATTGCGCCCACATGTTGTCGCCGGATTATTTGTCTTTCAGCTAGATGTACACAACGAGCGTGTCGTATGCCATATAGTGGACCAGGTCGAGCTACTCAAGAGCAACAGGAAGCAGGACAGCGGAGCAAATGCATGTGTAATTTAATTACGATCGACCAGCTTAACCTTTAGTACACAACAATAATAAACCATGTGAATAGCTCTGTAAATAACATTTTGTAAAGAAGGATGATCGATCATAAATAGTGATATGCATGGATTATAGTGACGATACTACGAATATGTAAAAAACGTTCATTGCTTCGCAAGAAATACCGTATATATTATAAACAGTCAAATGATCTCGATGGAAGCACTATCCAGTCCACCGACGTATTGAACATTTTCTGACGTTCGCAGATTACTGTCATCAAATATCTCCTCGTTTAGTGTCGTTCCTGCCGACAGAGGCTGATCTGCAAAATAGTTGCCCGCCATCAATTCCGCATGTGCTTCATCGAGCCATTTGGCCAACATAGGGATATCGCTAAGTGAAGGCGATGGTAAGGCACTTAAATTGAGTCCGATGCTACCATTATGGGCAGCTGAGACGTTGTTCTGCATATAAGAATAGTTCGCTCCGTCGTAAGATGCCGGCGAAGAGGGCACATCTGTACTGCCTTCGTCTCCCACATCTTGCAAGGATAGTTGGTTCACCAATGAAGTATCTTCCTCACTAGTAGTAGTCAATAAGTAGTCCAGCCTGTTCCAAAAATTATACATGCTCCGTCGCTCCGGCTCGATGTTCAGCAGGTGGTTTACTACAAGATACGCTATCGAACGATGGCAAGAGGTCCTGCTCTGTGGCAGATGTAGCCAATGCCCTAGCGACCGTTCACGCTTCTTGTGGGAGGAACGGCACTTTCTATCATCCATTCCGTTGAACGTGTTAAGATAGTATGCATCCATGAAACTCAATGGGCCCTCCAGAAAACGGCTAAAGTTGCTACCTGTGGTTGCCACTGCATTTTCAAAGGGGCACGATCCGAATAATGTACATAAGATGGTGATACCCAGCGACCAGTAATCTGCAGCAAAGGTGTTATGGAGATGCTTGGAAAACGTTTCTGGCGCAAGATATTTCTCAGTTCCGATGCAGTAATCCCTGGAAACTGCACCTATCTGTGACAGGCCGAAATCAGTCAGTTTGACCTGGCCCTGGGAGTTGATTAAAACATTTTCAGGTTTTATATCGCGATGCGCAACGCCCATCTTATGGCAGTACCATATACCATTGCATATTTGGTACACCAATGAGTGAAAATGAATTTGCACGGTCGAGCCGGTACTGATGGATTTAATAAAGTCATAAAGGTCGCCGTTTGCGCAATACTCCAAAACAAATACAAACGAATTTTCATCCTCATAATAATTTTTTAGCATACATATATTTTCATGTTTTCCGAGTCTTCTTAATATTGTGTACTCATTTTTAACCATTGCAGCTACTTTGCATAACTCTTCGCTGTCTTTAGGTTTTTTAACAACCTTCAAAGCCACCTCTTCCCCGGTTTGTGTATCCTTAGCATAATATACAGTACTGAAAGACCCGGATTGAATGATTCTTTCAGCCTTGTACATCGCTTCCTTCTCTATAAAATGGTTTGTATCAATGTTATTTACTATATTGGACCCTTGTAGTCTCGTGGGCTTTTCTGACTGTCACTATGCAAGTACTAATAGTGCGTTGCGTGAAAAAACAAACTTTAATATATAGCTCTTTTCCTTGATGACTCCCTAAGTTGTATCCTTGCTAAACCGTTTGTTGATTAACGTTGATTTATTCACAATTAGAACAATTGTCTGACATCCATATAATCGTCGTTTTTTGAGGGCTCGGTATTATATTGTGCATAGGTTCAGTGCTTTAACAAATGGATTCGTTACTACTTGCTTGCAGTCTCCTCAATACGTAATTATTACCTCAGTGCCAAATTTATTCCTACATGACTTATGTGGCTTACCACATCATTTTTTAATGTTATAAGCAATGCACTAAGAATGTTCAGGAGACGTTTTAAGGGTATAAGGTTTAGGTGCCCAAAACGGTTATGGCTATTGGAACTTCCACGCTTCGAGCTGTGTCAGGAGCAATTTCCCTATTGAGGTCAACGCGCCTTCTCGAAGTCAAGTCTTATTTTAAAGGGCGCGGGTTCTTTTTATCAGGTGAAAAATTTCTAAGAAAGTTGCGCATGCGGTCAAAGGACCCTGAGAACGGCTATATTGCTCGCATTCCTCGAAGGTACATTTTTAGTAGCCTAGAACAGCATTTCTACTCCATCCTTTTTGGAAGCCACACCAGATATAGTGATGATTTAGAGGTTTATTTAAAACATATATGAATGTACGTAAGTCAGTTGCCTAACAAAAAAACATGGATTGATAACAGGCCTGCAAGCGAACCTATAAGGCAATTATAATGACTCCCCTAGACAACCAACAACACCCATAGTAAATACAGCAGCACTTGTTATAACGGCAAAATAACGTGCTGGGGATACTTGCATAGGTTGGGAACCTTCTACTCCAAAAGAAGAAGGTGTCCTGCTGCTGCTCTTAGTACCTGCCCCATCTGAGTCTTGATTACCCAAGTCAACAATGCTATCCTCCGAAATGATGTCATCATGCTCTTCACTCATGCTGACGTTAACATTCATTTGATCATTACTCTCAGGTGGTGTTTCTGTTGAAGTTGCTGATGAGCTGTTACCACACAAAAATTTCTTTAAGGTAATAGGTAGATCGCTATGCTGTAGTAGGCCACTGCCTACTACGTCGGCTATGAATGATAAGGGGATTCCAATGAAGCAGTACAACACGTACGGGTGCTTCCAACGAGGAGGCGCTTTAAAGTACGATAGCCCATAAAACAGTGTGGAGATTGCTGCCAAAGCCGTACTGACCCTCATATAAAGTTTTATCTCAGACGATGCATCCTCGTCTGATCTCCCGCATATACCCCCGAATGTAATACTCTCCTGAGGTTTAAGGATCAAGTTTTTCGTCACTACCATGCCGGCATAGATCCCTAACGCCGCCGTAGCGATGCTTTTCGTACCAACTAAACATATGCTCATACTAGATCTTTAGCGCCTGATTTCTAGACAACCGATAAGACGATATGCGTAGAACTGACTGTTCTCTGTCTAAATTTGTTATTCTGTCTGTACTTGCCCCGTTTTTGCATCATACTTACATTTTTCAGTGTATGTGTGCCGCTGGGTGGGCTGGTAATCTGTTTACGTCCGGGTAACAACCCAGTACAAATACTGATGCCGGTGTCGGCATCAAACTATCATTAAATACGCAACTTAGTGTGTCATTAGTGACATTCAGAGCGCAGAATAGCTGTAGGATCTAGCATAAGATAGTCATAATCAAGAACGTGCCAATGGTTGGCATTGGCTGCTGACGATGGCTTACTTTTGTCAAATACCGCTCTCTGGGGCTATTACCGGCGCTGTGTATTTTACCGCGAATTACGCGTAGGAATGGCGATAAATTAGTGTGACTCAGTGTGGAAGGAAGCAGCAAAACTTGTATTTAAGGAGTGTTTGAATAGTTTCAAAACTAAAGTCCATATCGACGCAATATATCATCTAGTGTAGAATCAGCATAAACAGCAAAGGCCCTTATAAGGAACATGTTCAGAATCACAGGTAGACGGTTAGCTTCGGCTTCATTAAACGCAGCAGCAAAGCGTGGATTTGCTTTAAAGTCATGCCAGAGAATTGCCACTATTGGCGGTAATTCTGTAAAAAATGTTAGACCACTAGTAGCTACTCGTGGTTTGAAACAAATCAATTTCGGTGGAACCACGGAGACTGTGTACGAACGTGCGGACTGGCCTAGAGAGCGGTTATTGGAGTACTTTAAGAACGACACATTGTCGCTGATCGGTTATGGGTCACAAGGATATGGCCAAGGCTTAAACTTGCGTGACAATGGTTTGAATGTGATTATCGGAGTCCGCAAGAATGGCGCCTCTTGGAAGGCCGCCATTGAGGACGGTTGGGTCCCAGGCGAGACATTGTTTGATGTCGAGGAGGCTGTTAAGAGAGGTACCATTGTCATGAACTTGTTATCTGACGCCGCCCAGTCTGAGACTTGGCCAAAGCTACAGCCACTTTTGACTAAGGGGAAGACTTTGTACTTTTCCCATGGGTTCTCCCCTGTTTTTAAGGATTTGACCCATGTAGAGCCACCAAAGGACATTGACGTAATTCTAGTTGCTCCTAAGGGGTCAGGTAGGACCGTTCGTTCTCTTTTCAAAGAAGGAAGAGGCATTAATTCCTCCTACGCTGTCTGGAATGATGCTACAGGCAAAGCCCACGAAAAAGCTCGTGCGTTAGCCGTTGCCGTTGGCTCTGGTTATGTCTACGAAACCACCTTTGAGAAGGAAGTCAACTCCGACTTGTATGGGGAGCGTGGCTGCCTCATGGGTGGTATCCACGGTATGTTTTTGGCTCAGTACGAAGTCTTGCGTGAAAACGGCCACTCCCCTTCGGAGGCCTTCAACGAAACAGTTGAGGAGGCAACCCAATCTTTATACCCCTTGATTGGCAAGCACGGTATGGATTACATGTATGATGCTTGCTCCACGACAGCAAGACGTGGTGCTCTAGACTGGTATCCCATCTTTAAGAAGGCTTTAAAACCAGTATTTCAAGATTTGTACGAGTCAACCAAGAATGGCTCCGAGACGAAGCGTTCATTAGAGTTCAACTCACAACCAGACTACAGGGACAAGCTTGAGGCCGAGTTGGAGGAGATTAGAAGTATGGAAATCTGGAAGGTAGGCAAAGAGGTTAGAAAGCTCAGACCTGAAAACAACTGAGCGTCCACTCATTTAAGAGAAATGGCTACTTGCCCGGCTTTCTCACCTAATTGTCATTTTGAATTGACTTGTATCATACTGGGCTTCTTCTCTTCTTATTACTCATTATATATTCTCTATGTACCTCATAGTGTAACAGGAATACACACCAGGTCGTTGTTCTTTCGAAACTTTGGAATCTTCCGTGATATTACATAATTTGCGTAGCACGGCTTTAGTTTTATTTTAGTCATGCCGGCTTCGCTCCCACCAAGGTGCCACTGGGTGGCGCTTGGGTGGCGCTTTTGACAAAGCAATAATTATAAGATACTTTGGGAGGAGGACCATCTATAAGCTATTACATCCAGCACGCCACCAATCGTTATAGAATTTGCACAGAACAAAAATGGTTGAGCCATCTCAGAAGAAACAAAAGACCCTCGAGGGCAACTCTTTAGAACAGCTAAAAGCTTCGGGTACCGTTGTCGTTGCAGACACTGGTGATTTCGAGTCTATTGCTAAGTTTACACCCCAAGACGCTACCACCAATCCTTCCTTGATTTTGGCAGCTGCTAAAAAGGAAGAGTATAAGTCTCTAATTGACTCGGCAATTTCTCATGGAAAAGAGGTTGGCGGGTCTATCGAAGAACAGGTTGAAGCAGCCGTTGACCGTTTGCTTGTTGAATTCGGAAAGGCAATTTTGAAAGTTGTCCCAGGCAGAGTGTCTACCGAGGTTGATGCTCGTTTGTCATTCGACAAAGAAGGCACCGTTAAGAAGGCCCTAGAGATCATCGACTTGTATGAGAAGGATGGTATTTCCCGTGAAAGAGTATTAATTAAGATCGCTTCCACCTGGGAGGGTATTCAAGCCGCTCAAGAGCTAGAGAGTAAGCACGGTGTGCATGTAAACTTGACATTACTATTCTCATTTGTTCAAGCAGTAGCAGCCGCGGAAGCAAACGTAACCTTAATCTCCCCCTTTGTTGGACGTATCTTGGACTGGTACAAGGCTAACACCAAGGAGACCTACACCGAGGAAAGTGACCCTGGTGTGAAGTCCGTCAAGAGCATCTACAACTACTATAAGAAGTTCGGTTACAAAACCATTGTAATGGGTGCCTCATTCCGTAACGTCGGAGAAATCCGCGCTCTAGCTGGTGTTGACTACTTGACCATCTCTCCAGCTTTGTTGGATGAGCTCATGTCATCTGAGGAGCCCGTGCCACGCGTTCTTGACGCTGAGGCAGCTGCTTCTCTAGATCTAGATAAGGTGTCTTACATTCAAGACGAATCTAAGTTCAGATTGGGCTTGAATGAAGACGCTATGGCCACCGAGAAGCTAGCAGAAGGTATCCGCAAGTTCTCTGCAGACATTGTTACTCTTTTCTCCCTCATTGAGGCACGGATCAAGGCTGAAAGCAATTAAATTTGAATATCGTTACTTAAGTCAATCGATGAATAAGTAAATAAATAGGAAACAGGTATTCTAGGATACTGCTTTTTAACGTACATCGTCATAATCATAGTCCTTAAACATCATTCAACTGTGGAGCAGCACAAAGTATCGGGCGTACTTTCTGCTCCCAGGCGTTAGGTCGTTTCAACCGCCGGCAGCATCTACACTGCTGCGGCAATAACTGAGTAATTGTCCACAAGACTCAGTGAGTTCGTCAAGTTTTAAGCGGACATATGCGACATTATCATACAGCGAACGTAGTTCTTTTGAACGCTGAGGAGGGATCACGTACTCCAGCTCACAACTTACACCTTTTTTAAGACAAGAGGAGCAAGGTTTAGGTCTCCTAGAGGCGGAATCACACTTTGTCTTATTCTTTCTGCACCTGACACACGAACGCAAAGGCTTTTTTACCTTCCAACCACTATACGTACCAATTCTTCCCTGTTGCTTAGAAGCATCGCATAATGTTTCCCCCTCTGACATTGCCCATCAGACGTTAGTTCTTCTGTTAATGAAATATTTTCGAATAGTGGGCAGCTATTTATATACGCTACTCAATAATTGTCAAGTTGAAAAGAGTCCGCCTGCCCGAGCGATTTATAAATTCCATAAGCGGAATATGAAGAACATCGCGCAAACGCTGGAAAGGAGGCAGAGAAACAGTAGAACAAGAAGAATACTCTCTGCGAGTCCAGTAAAGGTGGAGCGTGTCAAGGGCTCACAGCATGTGTGTATAGATATTATTGATACTGACTGTCATTAGCTTATATACTGTCACCCTAATAGAATGGGGTCGTGCGAGATAGTGCGCTTTCTTGGTCGCAGTCGGACTGCCAACGAACTGTAACGATCATCAGGTTGTGAATATGAGGTCGGATTCTGCTTGTGCACTGCCTTAAACTGTGTTAGGGTCTCTGACGAATGTGTAAGCGGCTGTGAGTGGAATTTTGGAGTCGATTTGGGTACAGGGCACTCCTTTTCTACTGGATGTAGTGTAGAGTCAGGTATTGTGCAAGTAGCATGCAGTAGTTGTTTTGGAGGCTTGAAAGGTCTATTGTTCTTTAGAGATAGACTATGCTTATTCTGGGTTCCCACTTGCCCAACGGTATTAGAGCTCCTACTAGATTTTGACAACGTAGGCCTGCGAACGGAATGGTCTCCGCTCTGTTTCATGATCGAATGACTTCGTCGTACATGGTTCAGTGTGGGAGGGGATGTGGTATCTACATATGGCCTTGCATGCTTCATAGGTTTGCACACATTCACTTCTTTCTCGTATGCCGTATCGAGATCTGAAAGTACAACCAGATAAGAGCTAAAGATATGATGTTCTTCAGTGCCAAAACCTGAATTATCCAAGATGTGAGCTAATTGCTTGTTGTTAGTGACAAACTCACTGCAAAGTAGAGTACCTCCCTCTTCAAACAGTTGGAATTTATTCGTAAGCTGAAAGAACTTGAGCTTGCCGTCATGCCAGATCTTGCGTTTCTTACGTATTTGTTCAGTATACTGGCAATAGAACTCTAGCACATTTGAGACTGTGCTGTTAGTGCCATGAGCCATATCGCTTGTAGGTTTCTTACTTGTACGGGAAGCCGCAGTTTGGTGTTTTGTGTTTCTTAACAAAAAGCGTCCGTGAGGGGCCAAGGACTGCTGTAGCCATGATATTCAAGTAAAATAACAGCATTACTAAGGCAATATCAGATAAGTTTCCAGAGGGTATACATATATCTCATATTTAGTGACGAATTACAGGTTATACATTATATTAGGAGATACCGTCAGTATATTCAAAGATCCTTGTGTAAGTATCCCCTCGCAGAGTACGGAGGAGAAGAGGTATGGTTATGCCGATGATGAGCAACACCAGCTCTGCAACACCAAGTATTACTGCAGTAAGCCGGAGCCATCGTAGGTTCACTTTTTCGGTGCCAACAGCAGCTTGCCATTCTCTGTACTCTCTTGTGAGTGCTATACGCTCTAATATGGCGTTCGGTACGCCAGAAAAGGCTCCCCCGCCTACCATAAACAAAACCGGAGGAATTATCAAACCTATTAAAAACAGGCAGAAAATGTGCCGCAGCGAATACTTGGCGCCATCAAAGGCGGGACTTGCCTTCTCAAGGTCAACTGGGGTGCTTGGTTTCGGACTGGAGTTGCTGAACGGGTGATTTTCTAAGTCAAACAACTGTCTGTCACCTTTATTTCCGTATTGTTGGTATATGTGCCCCAAATTACTGGAGTCTCGGTCAGCCAGAGTATCATTCGGATTAGACGCTCTCTGCGTAGTACTGGCCTGGTCTTTATCTGAAGAATGACTATCTTGGTACTCCGCCAAGGACGTTTGCGTTATCGTCATAACTTTTTCTCGTAGTTTCTGTCTGTCACCTCCAGATATAGATCGTAGAGATGGTATCGATATCGACTCTTCTGCAGAATCCCTCTTCCGTCCAGCAGACGATGATGACTCTCTTCTTGGCGTTTTGAGGATACTAGAAAGTAGGGAAGGGCGCCGATACGACCCAATAAGACTGGTCGAACTGGTGTTTTTTTTCTCGGTTTCTTTTGCGGAACTGTCAGTCGACACTTGAAGAGCTGGATCCTCTGTTTTTTCATCGTAGGCCACTACATGGGAAGTTGGTTCTTGAGGATACTCAAGCACAGGCTTGACTTCTCTGATGAGATGGTCTTTCAGGATGTTCCAATCTCGCCTGTTAGCGATTGTTCTATGTCCGTTTTTAACCTGCGTTTTCTGTGTTATTACGCCAGTAACCTCAACATGCGTTAAACTCGAAGTCGGTAACATAGGTGTCGTCTCTCGTGGCGGAGAATGCCTATCTTCACCGCAGCCCGTAGCTCGTGGCGATGGGAAGCTCTCCTGGAAGTAAGAACCCGTTTGGCGCATGTCTCTATCTTCATTGCCCCCTAGGATCCCGGACTCAGCAGAAGTATTCGAAGAGGAGCTTTCGTGCTCCGTGGATATGTCCGCGCCTTCCTGTCGGACCCTTCCTTTGGATTTCAACATTTATAGTAACCAACAGACCCTATGATCAATCAACTCGAGGTGTCAGGCTAGAAAAACAACGACAAGGACCGCTTAACCCAATCCGTAGCTTATCCGTGCTTTTTGGGCTTTTGCAACCTTTTTTCTTGTTCTTAAATCCCTATGGTCTTATTGATAGGTGAACAAACAGTCTACAGACTCAGTTAGTGTGGGAAACTAAGATGCTGTCTCGCAATAGTACAACGGATTTCAAAACAAAGTAAGACCTGGAAATGTGGCAATTAGTTACAGAATGGTATATGGTAATTAAAGAAAAACGGACTACGTACACTGTTGAGAAAAGTGCTGCTGATCTTCATATCATCTGTTTAAGCACCTCGAGCTATATCTAGAAATCGTTTTTACGAAGAAAGATGCGTACCACTAACATTTCGGAACGCTTGTTTACGTTTTCCTTGATCTGGAATTATAATTACCGAGGGAAAATAATGGCATTTCCTATAACAGCAATAACGGAGGATAATGAAGATATACGAAAGTAGCTAGCTTGTCACCTAATCAGGAAAGCGATAGTATGTTGGGTTAAGTTCGTAGACTATAGTACCTGTACATGCCTCTCTCTATGCAACCAAAGACTTCATATTCTTCAGCGGCGCAAAGATGCTTCCTGTAGGGCTGACTATCTATGGAGTCTTCGCTAGAATAAGGATGGGTGGAGTGCGTGACAGCTAGAGGGGGGGCACCATTATTCTTGAGAGACTTTGTTAATAGAGAGTTACGCGTAGGGGGGTTTTCAGCTACCCGGAAAAGATTAAATTGAGAGCGCCGCCGTTGTAGCTCGGGGTTGTTGAGATCCTCGTAGGTAATATAGGACTCCTCGAGCGGGCTTTCTATAGTCAGGTAGCTATCCGTGCTGTTTGAGGCTTGCAAATCTTCTGCAGGAAAATAAAGCTGCCTTAAGTCAGTGACGGAGCGATCCCAATAAAGGCCATCTCGATTATTATTGCGCCCTGAGATCTGCATGCGGCTGGCACTATATGAGCTGCTGGCGGTAGAGGACGCCTGATCTTCCTGCAGAGTGTCTGCATGAGTTATAATTGCGGCATTTTCACTGGGGTTATGAATGATACGCCATACACCGGGGGGCCTTCTCGGGGCGCGAATGGTGGAAGCACGGGTGCCCGTTAGTGTAGGTTTACCGTCTTGGCCAAAATATTTGGGTGCTGGCGGCTTTAGATAACGGTATATCTTCTGCTGGCGCTTGGAGGTTAGAGGCGCGATCCCACAGCCCAGCACGATTTTGTTCTGGGCAAACTTAAGGAAGTCAGGTTGCTTGACTATGTCGATGATTTTGTTACCTTCTATGTCATAGCGGGTAATAGAGCCGCGGGCATTTAGGCTTGCGCCGTTTAGTACGTCGTCGACTTTGTAAATCCAGTAGCGCCTTCCGTAGGAAGTGTCAACGTAGCAGGTCCATTTTACCTCTTCGCAGTGGGGCCCGCTAGTGATGTTCAGACAAGACGACCTCGAATTGGGGAAGTTTCCGACTGGCACCATAAAGGTTAACGATGAGTCTTTCCTAGACTCTACTAGTTGCCAACACTCAAAAGATACCTCTAGAGCGACTAGAGTAGAAGAGCACTTAAAAAGTGCTGGGTCGGTAATAGTCCATTTGTTAACATAGGCATTGCCAGCTATATCAAGAAACTTTAATTTTTGGGCACGAAGAGGCAATGGGTTAGTAAGTGCCGATACAGGAGGGGCAGGGGAGGAAAATTCAAAGACTGATGTTTCAAAAGTCTCGTTGGGAGATAGAAAGCGAACCAAATTCGGAATTGGGACATTCGCTTTGCGTATGCTGAGGGACTTTAAGCTGGGGAAGTTCCACTTGATGAAGGTCAAGGTGTCTTGGCACTGATAATAGTATGCCATTTTAGTAACGGTGCCATCTTCAGACAGGTGCAATGGTAAACCATCAATGTTGAGGTATTGTAAGGTCTGATTGTGGCCATATCTACATAGCTTCTTTAATAGAAACATAGTTTGGGCTTCAGTCCATGATGAGGTATGCTTATGGGCTTTGAGGTTGAGCCATTGCAAAGTGGAGTTATCGGCATCAGTAACAGCGGGGTGGTAGCTGAAGAACTCTAATATAGCTCTTGGTGTCAACTGGGAACAGTTCGCTAGGGAAAGATGTGTCAAGTTTTTCCAATGCGGAAGTATATTTACCAACGTGTAGTCATCTATGGATGTGTGCGATAGGTCTAACATCTGAAGCTCCGGAAGCGAGCGAAGATATTTGCCCAAAGGCTGTACTGGTAAATCTGTGCACTCGTTTAGTCCTAAAGCAGTTAATTGATAGTTGTGCTCCTTCATCTCTCCGGTTGTTTTGTCACACAGTATATTGATAACGGTTGCAAATATGTCAGAGAAGCCAGACCCAGAGCAACCGCAGAAATCAAGCACGTTAAGAGTTGAGCCAGGACATAAAAGCTGATACATAACGTTTTTGTCAAGATCACCTTGAATATGCTCACTCGCCAAAAACTCCCTCAAGCTATTTTTTGTAAGATGCAAGAATTCCGATAGGGTTTCATTTGTTAAATTCTTTATCATCTTATTCATTTGGCCACTTCGACCTAGACCAATTGAAGTCAACTCCTGGAAGTCTGCAACTTGAATGAGCCGGCAAAGGTCTGTTGTATTATGTTTTAGCACTTCGAGGGCTTTGTTGAAACATCTTGCCGTTGTAAAGTTCATATATTTGTAGGTTATTACGCGACATATATGATAGAAAGTTTTACTGACAGTAGCATTACTTCTCAAAAAGATTCTCAAATTAGAATGAAGCTTTTCAGAGCTTGGTGGATGGTCATTGAACATTAGACCCCTAAACTGATGAGAAAGTATTTCATAGATAATTTCAGGTGGTAGTTGCTTTGTTGTATTCCCGGTGTCCATAGCTCACCAGCTCAAACAGCTAATAGTTGAATAGATCTCTGAACTGCTTTCTTTTAACTTTAACTAAGCGTTATTTAGCCAGCCTTGCAATAAATCACTACCATTCAGTTTTTTAAGGGTGTTAGTGTAAAAAAAGACGGTACCGTAGTTACTCCAAGAGCCTCGGTTGCACAAAACCTGAGCTCAGAACAAAAGTAAAGACAAAGTAGTTCTTCTCGTACTTCATAATGGGGAAACAAAGTTTAGTATTATAGATGGAAAGAGGATAAATTCATCAAACGTCTAGTAGGAAAACGGTTAAGATTAAGGAAAAAGTTTATAATTTTCACGCTCTTGCGGGGTTATTAATTGTACATATTAGTTACTACACATATACTGGCGGGTTAAAGGAACCCAGAATATTACTGCAATGGCTTCATGACTTCTTCATATAACATCATTTTCAAGGTTTCCATAGGTAGCTCCTCCTCCTCTGTTTTCTTCCGTGCTTCGTTATCGACTTTCCAGAAATCGTCCTGTAGATTTAAAAGCTCATAATCCGGCTCATCATCGGCATCATGATATGTTGCAAGGTAGGGATGCTTTAATGCATCTGCTGCACTTATCCGTTTATCTGGATTGAAGGTAAGCATTTTGTCCATCAAATCCATTGCAAGCGGGTTGATATCATTAGTTCCAAGTGCTATGTTCCATGGAATTTTCGGCCTCATTGGTAGGTTCGATATATAAGTTTTCGCCCGTTTGCTCTTTATTTGCTCGAAGTCCTCGAAGGATGGGGTACCCAATATTTCCAATATAATCCACAGCTGGTGATGGTAATCTCTACCAGGGAAGAGCGGCTTTCCGCATATCATTTCCGCCAAAATACAGCCACAAGACCAAATATCCATCGCAGTAGTGTACTCTTGGAACGACAACATAATCTCCGGCGCCCTGTACCATCTAGTAGCAACATACTCAGTCATGAAACCAACCATGTTTTCACGCGAACGATCACTGGAAGCTAGACACCGCGATAGCCCGAAATCACACAGCTTCAAATCGCAACTTGAGTTCAGCAAAAGATTAGAAGGTTTCAGATCTCTGTGAATAACTTGAGCAGAATGCAACGATTTCAACGCACGCAATATCTGATATGTGAAGTATTGGATGTGGTCGTCTGATAGAAAGTTATTAGGTCGGGCGATAACCCTCTGCAGGTCAGTTTCCATAAGCTCCTGTACTAGATAAACAGCATCAAAGCCTTGTAGTGATGCTGGTCGCACTATGTCAAGCACAGATATAATATTCTCATGGCTATGGAAAAACTTCAGCAACTTCAGTTCTCTTAAGGTTCTTGTCACGAACATCGGCCTAGTGAATGGCTGTATCTTTTTAATAGCAACTTTTGTACCAGTTGGCTTATGGATAGCTGAGCAAACCGTCCCATATGCACCTTCTCCAATCAAGTCAATAAGTTTATAATGCGATGGTATATCAAATGTAATTGTCCTTGCCATTGCTTCACTAGTCTAAACGTGTCTTTTTACCTCAACCTGTTGGTAAATCTGTAGCAACAGAGTTACTCAACACAGTTCCAAACGATGTAGTCTTAACACCTTAGTGGTACCCAGGAAAGGTAATCTAGTGAGAATGAAGATGTAGAGTACTTCAAAGTATGGAAGCTTCGAAATTTGTCTTTTTTTTGTTGTCCTTTTCTTTCTGTAACCGAGATCAGAAGAGGGTTGCTACTTGAAAACTTGCGTTGAGCTAGACTGTGATAGGACGAAGGTACGTTACAGCTACCATTTATAAAACAGAAAGACAAACAAACAGGAATTAAATGTCCATTGAAATATCAAGATAAATTTGGATCAAATCAATCATCGGCTTTTTATTGCTCCTTCAGCAACAGTAGATCCAAGAGATTTCGAGGGTTCACACTGCCGCTGACATGATCAATAATAAATGGAAATACAGTGAATGATGAATATATACATCCTTGCTGCTCATCCAACTCTTCAATAGATCACAGAGTAATACATGTTTTGCTAATCTTTACTAATGTAGGTAATCTATTGCAGTAGCGGCGCCTTTTCTTAGAGATACTAGGAACTATGAGGTTCCTTTGCACATCGGAACCTTGGAGAGCTGCATGCAATTGCAATAATAACATAGTGCGCCTGCGCAAAGCAGGCATCGGCATAACGGATGAGACAGGCATTTATAATGGGGTTATATCCAGCCAGGCCAATTATGGTGATTAGCAGTTTGCTGACACATTCATCCTCTGCCGCAGCGTTACTACTAGAGGTAGAGAAGGAGAGCAAGCTGAATGTAGCCACACTCATTAGTTAGGCAGGACAATAGTGCCGCATATACTTAACAAGGCGAAGAAACGGGAAGTATGGCTCGGTGCATACATATACATATATATATCTAAATCCCCGAGGGGGCACCATAATGGGAGGGGAGGGATTTTTTCTTCATCCCTTTCTACATTTTTTCCGTCTTGGTGGATATATTACAGTTAGAAAACCTTAATACCACTTCTTCCTTACAATTAGCCACAGGAATTCGTAGCGCGAGGTCAATTCATGTCTCAGCTCCTAAAATCCAAGTTGAAAGTCGCCCTTCTGCAGTTTGCCGGCTCTACGGTCGACAAACAGGCCAATCTAGCTCTGGCAGCAGCCTTCGTAGAGAAGGCCATGACTCAAGAACCAGAGACTAAGCTCGTTGTGCTTCCTGAATGCTTCAATTCACCATATGCCATCCAAAAATTCAAGGATTACTGCGAAGTTCTCTCACCTGAAAGCCCTTCAGTCAAGTTTCTCTCCGAATTGGCTTCAAAGTGGAAAGTCACATTAGTTGGTGGTTCTATCCCGGAGCTAGAGCCAGAAACTTCGAAGATCTACAACACTTGCGTTATTTTTGACGACCACGGAAAGATCATAGGGACACATCGCAAGGTGCATCTATTTGACATCAATATCCCCAACGGCATACAATTCCAGGAAAGCGCTGCTTTGTCTGCGGGCTCAAAGTCAACGACCTTACAAACTGCAGCAGGGCAAATTGGTGTTGGCATCTGCTACGACATCAGGTTCCCTGAGCTTGCCATGATAAGTGCGAGAAAGGGCGCGTTCGCCATGATATACCCCGCTGCGTTCAACACTGTAACTGGCCCGTTGCACTGGCACATCCTAGCAAAGTCCAGAAGTGTAGACAACCAAATTTACACTATTGTGTGCTCTCCTGCCAGAGACCCTAACAGCAGTTACCAGGCTTACGGCCACAGTCTGGTCCTCTCACCCGCAGGCGAAATTATCGCAGAGGCAGGAGAAGGGGAGGAGATATTGTTTGCAGACCTGGACCCTGCCGCTTTGCAGCAAATAAGACAATCGATTCCCGTCACAACGCAAAGACGTTTCGACGTATATCCAGACGTTAGCAGTGGCTGAGGTCGCCGACATCTACGAAAGTTGCAGCTTAGGCGGAAAACTAGTCGATAAAGTACTATAAAATATGTATACACATGCACACACAAAAAACACATATATATGAAACCAACACCTGCATCCGTATATAAGCGCATGTATAGAGATATATCTGCTGGAGGATGAGAGAGGAAAGAAGCAGCTAATGTGAACTTGCTACATGGTTGCTTAGCTCAAAAATAACAAACAGAAACAACAGTTCATCCAATCTGGGCAGGCCCGGTGATACCTGGAATGCTAATTCTGACTCTGTGGGTCAGGGGTAGTTTGGGCACAACTGCTACAATAGTGGTCAACACAAAATTTAACAAAAACAACTTCAAATCATAACGGGTGTAATGCGTGCTTAGGAGGAACAACGCGATCGGAACACTAATCAAAAACTTGCGTGTAGGCGTATATAGAACACCGTTGTCCAACTGCTCCCACATAGTCAAGTTGTCGTATGCCCCTCCATTAAACTCAAATGGAGTCCCTTTGATCAAGTGGAACATAATGTATGAGCCAATGACATAGGTCATGTTGGTCATGGTCCATGACCATTCATTCGTGATACCCGGAAGTAGATTGTAAAACAACTTCAGAAGCAGAATTATAACTATATGAATACCCCATGCGCCGCGCTGCTCTACCCAAGTAGCGTTCATGTTCGGCAATAATTGTTGATCATTCTCCTCTTCAAATGTTTCTGGCTCAACGTGTGATATTATACTCGAAGACCTCCTCCGCCTATGATCCTTGACGGGCTCCACGCATATCCTATCGTTCCCGTACGTAGGAAACGGGTTTAACTGCACCATAACTTGTTACCAGTATTGCACTATTGATTCCCTCCGCCTTAGTTCTGCTGCGACTGATATATATATATATATATTTTTAGACAAGTAGCAAAACTTATACCGTCTTCTCTTTTTCTTGGATAATTTTTCTTGGTTCTTTCGAGTCACAACCAACAGCTATACATACCAAAACGTTGTAGGCCACCACCGTATACCGGTCGCCCTGCTGCCATTGGAAAAAACCAAACGCTACTTTTCCTACTGAGCGCATCGACTACTCTAAGAAACGATGCTGCAGCCAGAGCGCCTTTGTGCGCCCCACACTGCCTCCAGACTACACATATCCAGCCTCGACAGTTGGTTATAGCGTACACTTTCAAGCTTCGGTAGCCTTTTTTCCTTCACATTGTCCCGCCTCAAACAGCACACAGCAGCGGGGGGAACAGAAAGAAAATGGCAGCCTGAGCTGGCAAGCTCGTCGCGCAGCTAGTACCATTGTACCCGTGCGAACGAACGTAGAAACTCCTGCCACCCTCCCCAGAGCTCGCCGTCTTTCACCTACTGCCAGCGCACTTATCACCGGACGGCATCACTATGCACGACCGCATAAGTGGCAAAAAGAGAGGCGAAAAACCCAACACTTCCGCTCTCTGTCCATGGCCTCTTTCTACAGCCATTTGCCCCTTCTGTTAAGTTTTTCACCGCTCGGCTCTTTCCCTATCCACGTAGTTTCGCGTTATATATATATAGATATATATTTTAGAGCTTGCAGGACTGTTCTGGCTGTCTCCCCCCTCTCTGGTAAGAAATTTGCAAGCGCTATCTATCCCTCACACAATGGTCTCCCAACTCTTCGAAGAAAAGGTATGTCGTCTGCAGTGCCCGATCGCACAGCCCTCCCCCCCCGCGAGCAGTGTTTACTAACGCCTCCTGATTCGCAGGCTAACGCCGTCAACAACCTCCCAACCACCCCAAACCAAGATGAGCTCTTGAAGCTATACGGCTTGTACAAGCAGGCCACCGTCGGCGACAACAACAAGGAAAAGCCGGGCATTTTCAACATGAAGGACCGCTACAAGTGGGACGCGTGGGAGCAGTTGAAGGGCAAGTCCCAGGAAGACGCCGAAAAGGAGTACATCGAACTAGTGGACGAACTCTCCCAGAAGTACTCCCAATGAAGCTAGCGCGGTGCAGCACGTGCTGTGGAAAGGACGAGTTTTGAAAAGTAGCCTATGTATCTTTTTATATGTGTAATCGACATCTTTTTATGCCGGCGTGGTAGCCGCCTACCCTGGGCCGGTCACGTGACCTACTGCTGTGCGGGGAGGCCCAGGCTTGGCGCCACCGCCGCCGTGCCGCCGGCGGGCAGAGCGCAGCTTGTGAGGTTGGGGCTGTCCTTTTGTACTGCTGGGCTCGTTCCGCTCGGTGTTCTTGTGGTGTATCACAGTTTACCATAGCGCGTGCAAACGAACACACGAGCACGGAAGCAGGGCGGGCGCCGAGGCAGCAACGACCGCTACAGCCAGCGACCAGCGCCAGCTGGCGGCCAGCACACGTCTCGGAGGCTGCGCCCACCGCCGCCTTTGGGTGCCACAAGCCACGTGTCACGTCGCACGAAGAGTTACAGACCCAAGAAAACTGAACTTCCGGAACGTTTTTTTGTCCGTGTTCAGCATTTGTTGCATCCTTTTTTTCCACAGTATATTTCAGTGCTATCTTTGGTGACATAGAGGAGAAACTTCAATACTTTTTTTTCTTGTTTTTGAACGTTTTTTTTTAAGGAGGATTTGGTAGAATTACAACATAGCAGCCATTCAGACCCAGTACAAAGAAGGGAGAGCGTAGTCTGCTAGTCAGTGAGAGAGTGTGTGCATCAAACTGTAGAGAATAGAGAAAGTCGAGTGCGAGTGTGCGAACAATTAGCAGTTTTTACAGGGAAAATAAGATATCAAGAGTTTACAGGAAGAAGAAACAGAAGAAGGCGGAAGAAGAAGAAGAATATTTTTTAACAAAATTACTCATTTTGCAGCTCCGGAACCTCTATTGAAAACTTTGGAACTATTTTTCTACGACTGGTATAATGTCAGCTCAAGAGATTGCTCAATTATTGAGTAACACGATCCTCAGCCCAGATGCGGCTGTTCGTCTACATGCGGAGACCGAGTTGAAAAAACTGTCGAACGACAACTTCCTGCAATACGCCGGTATACTCTCGCAGATCCTAGCGGACGAGAGTGTGATCTTGGAAGCTAGGATCCTAGCGGCGTTGATGCTAAAAAATGAATTGACGTCTAAAGATAGCGTGAAAACACAGCAGTTTGCGCAGAGATGGGTTGGCCTGGTTGATGTGGAGTCCAGACACCACATTAAGCAGTATGCGTTGCAGGCGTTGATGGATAAGCAAGCGCGGGTTGCGAACTCAGCGGCGCAGTTGGTTGCGGCAATTGCGGACATCGAGCTTTCTAGGGGCGAGTGGCCTGAGTTGATGAAAATCTTGGTTGACAACACAGCTCAAAACCAGCCAGAGAACGTGAAGAGGGCGTCGTTGTTGGTCCTAGGGTACATCTGCGAGGGGGCGAATACTTCGAACAAGGCGCTAATATCCCAGTCGAACCACATTTTGATAGCCATTGTGCAGGGTGCGCAGATTTCGGAGCCATCTAAGGTCGTTCGGCTAACGGCCTTGAATTCGCTAGCAGATTCCTTGGCGTTCATTAAGAACAACATGGAGAGAGAGGGCGAGCGGAATTATTTGATGCAGGTTGTTTGCGAAGCCACCCAGGCGGACGACGAGGATATACAGGCCGCAGCTTTTGGTTGTTTATGCAAAATCATGGCCCAGTTCTACTTTTTGATGAAGCCATATATGGAACAGGCCTTGTATGCATTGACCATCTCCACTATGCAGTCGCCCAACGAGAAGGTTGCGTCTATGGCAGTCGAGTTTTGGTCTACCATTTGCGAAGAGGAGATCGATATTGCGTACGAGCTTTCTCAGTTCCCTGAATCTCCGCTTCAATCCTTCAACTTTGCGTTATCCTCATTGCAAGAGGTTGTGCCTAATTTGTTGAACTTGCTAACTAAGCAGAACGCAGACCCGGAGGATGATGACTGGAATGTTGCAATGTCTGCCGGTGCTTGTTTGCAGCTTTTTGCCCAAAACTGCGGTAATTACATCGTTGAACCTGTTTTACACTACGTTGAGCAGAATATTACTAGTGAAAACTGGAGACAAAGAGAGGCAGCAGTCATGTCGTTTGGTTCGATATTGGATGGCCCCGACAAGGTTCAATTGGTCAACCTCGTCCACCAAGCATTGCCACCTATTTTAAACTTGATAACTGATCCTGTTTTACAAGTGAAGGAAACTGTTGCATGGTGCATTGGAAGGATCGCAGATCTAGTTGTGGGTGCTATTGATCCACAACACCATCTTTCTGATGTCATTAATGCATGCCTAATAAGTTTGAACGATCATCCAAAAGTGGCTACTAATTGTGCGTGGACCATCATTAATCTTGTTGAACAGTTAGCTGACAGTGTTGGCTCGCCAATTTATAACTACTATCCTGTGCTTGTTGATGCGTTGATGAAGGCAGCGAATAGGCCAGATAATGAGCATGGTGTACGTGCCGCTGCCTTTTCTGCATTAACCACTTTGGTTGAATTTTCCACAGATCAAGTTGGTGAATCCGTCACTGCAATTTCCAGTTTTGTCCTAGATAAATTAGGCCAAACCATAAATATCGATGAAACACAATTGAGCACTGAAGACAAACAGAGTTTAGAGGAGTTGCAATCTAACATATTGACTGTCCTATCTGCTTCGATTAGAAAAAACCCACAATCTGTCGCCACAGTCTCCGACATGTTAATGGACTTGTTCCTCAAATTGTTAAGCAAAAAGGACTTTTCTTATATTGAAGATGATGTTTTCTATGTTATCTCCTCCTTGGCTACTTCAATGGGCAAGGGCTTTGAGAGATATTTGGAAACCTTCTCACCTTATTTGGTTCATGCTTTGAACCAAATACAGTCGCAGGTTTCTGTCACTGCTGTCGGTTTGATTGCAGACATCTCCAATTCTTTGGAGGACCACTTCAAGAAATTTGCCCCTGCATTCATGAATGTCTTGGGAACCATGATCTCTGCCCCAGAAGCTAGAAGAGAGTTGAAGCCAGCCGTTTTATCTGTTTTTGGTGATATTGCTTCGAATATTGGGGAAGATTTTATACCATATTTGAATCAAGTTATGGCTTTATGCGTGGCCGCTCAAAACTCAAGGCCTGAAAGTGCTTCATTGGACGCTTTAGAATATAACGTGAAGGTGCAGGAGGCTGTATTAGATGCCTACGTTGGAACCGTTGCGGGCTTGCATTCCAATCCAGATGCGCTATTCCAATACGTTGGTACTATATTCCAATTTTTGAGCTCTTTTGCCGAGAATCCTGCTCTAAGCAGTGAAGATACTTCAGCAAGATCCGCTGTAGGTATACTTGGTGATATCGCAGCCATGTTCCCAGATGGGAGAATTAAGCAATTGTATGCACAGCCATGGGTTATAGAATTTATCAAGAAGACAAGAAGTAATCCAAACTTCAGCCAGGCTACTAAGGATACGGCTAGATGGACAAGGGAGCAGCAAAAGCACCAATTGACCTTGTAATAGTTTCTTCAATCTTCTACTCAATCTTTTTTGTCATTATCATTTCCTCAATCCTTTTCTACTATCAAACTTTTTTTTTATTTTTATTATTACTTTTTATCTTTTACTATTACTACTCAAAATACTTTCACCTTCCCCTTTATCAACTCCATTACTCTACCTACTCATTTCATGTCCCTTTTTACCTCAATTTGTTATCCTCTCTATCTTTTCTTTTAATTATCATCATCATTATCACTATGTTTTTAATCTACAGTGCATTTCCTTATCTGCCTTCTTTTTCTTCTTTTTACTCTTCATTTCTCCTAGTTAAGTTACCACGAGCCATCCAGAAACCCCAGGGACATGTCTACCATTTGCGTTGCTTAACATCCTTTCTATTTTTTTTTGTAATTCATCCTTCTCTTGTTTTCTTGTCACCAGCAAGACATTGGTTCCTTATATGTGTAAGCGAATAGAAACACACACACACACACACACACACACACACATCCATACTTACCTCAATTCCCTTTCTACGTGCTACACCTAGAACTTATATTTTGCGTCGTGTTTTCCATCAAGTTCCATCCTGATGTGTACTATATATAAGTATATATAGCGTTGCACTATGCCACGTCACATTTACTTTAAGCCTCATGAACTCACATTGAATGCACTCATCATAATCGGCGCATCTACCCTGTAATAGCTACTAACTACTTATTGTTTTGTTTTATATAACTGTGTGTGATGGCAGCGATCTAAATCAGCACTTACTGTAACTACGTGCTAACTTATTTTACGTCTGCCTATATCTTCTGTCTTTTCAAGACATAAACCTTCACACACAAAAGCCATGTACTATTCCAGCTTGAGACAACAAAACAGGAAACTAAAGCGACAGCATATCCAATAGGATCCTTCAAAGCACTACCATTAAGACAAATAAGCATACTACATAACCAGTAACAGAAATTTCCGTAAGAATGAATGCCAGTACCCAGATGCTCCCTATGGAAAACCTCATCCCTTTCGATGACACTTATGTTCTTTACGACCCCAACGACTTAATTTCGTTTCTTTCCTGTTATTTCTCACTTCTTCCTATCGGTATTCTGGTTTTCTACTTCTCATGGTTTGTGCTTGATCGTGAAATGGAGGCAGTCTTTGTTGCTGTGGGGCACATAAGCAATGATATCTTAAACAATATTGTGAAGAATATTATAAGAGAACCCAGGCCTTATAACTTTGGAACTTTTCAACGAGATACTTTGAGATCTGGTTATGGTATGCCCAGTGCCCATTCGCAGTTTATGGGCTTTTTTACTGTATATCTGGGCCTGAGACTTTGGTTGCAATGGACAGGGTTGGCCTATTGGCATAGGCTGTTAGGGTCAATAGCTATGCTAGTGTCAGCTGTAGGTGTGGCGGGGTCGCGTGTATACCTTGGTTACCACAATATACCACAAGTGGTTATTGGAGTAGGTATTGGCTCTTTATTCGGGGGTGCTTACTTCATATTGGTGGGTGCGATCAGGCATAGTGGCTTATCGGACTGGGTGCTTACTTGGCCAATTGCTCGTTGGTTTCTAGTGAAAGATTCTTGTTACTATTCTCCAAGAAGTTTGAAAGAGGACTACGAAGCTTATTGGGAGAGGCGGAAAGCCATCTTTGTGAAGGCTGAGAAGAACAATTAGATGCAGGTCTCACTCATGCGCTCATCTGTTACCTGATCATACACAAAGGAGTCTTAAAATACAACATGCACGAGAAGCCACATTTCGCATAATGGCAAAAGGTCTACTGATAGATATTAAGAGTTCAAATAATCCAAGATAAATTTAATGGCATAGTATACAACGCAAGTTCATTGCTTTTTCTTTTATAGAGGGCGACTATAATTCAAATATAGATGTTAAGTCATGGTTTAGAGAACCTTGTGGGCTAAATAGATAAGGAAGGGGGTATGTGGGTCAATTCACTTGCGTTCTTTGTTGACCATAAGCGGAATCCTAGATATATTGTTCTTGAAAGGGCTAAATGATATTTCGATAAGCTCCTCCCGTGTAAAGCTCAAGGATGGAATTTCATGCGATGGACATGCCGCTAAGTAACCATATAATACGCGCAATGTAGATTCGTGGCCAATAATTAAAATATCACCGCACATTCTCTCCATTTCCAAAAGTAGAGGTTCTATTCTGACAGCAAGATCATGGTAGGATTCCGCGCGTGGAAACCTATAGTGGTACTTATCCTTTTCATACTCTTCGTATTCGGAAGGGAAACGTTCCCTGATCTCGTTTTCTGTTAAGTCTGCGACAACTCCCGGATGCAGTTGCTGTAGTTGTGTACGCTGTCGCACATTAATGCCTTTCTCTACGAAGAACATAGCTGTATCATATGTCCTTTTACGTGGCGCAGTCCAAACGACAAATGAGTCCTCATCAGAACCGTCGCTCGCCGCATACTGTCTTTGGTTGGTGTCACCAATCGAAGCTGTCCTTCGAAGTGTGGCAACAGTCGATAGTAAGGGAAAGGCGCTATCTGGGGATAGAGAACTCATAGACGCTGCAGTCCCTACGGTATCTACTGGTATACCTTCGTTTGCTTCCATCCGGCGTTTATTGATTCGATCTAGGACAGTCTCTGTCAGTAGCATGGAATACTCAATCCCTTCATCATTAAGTACCTCGTCATCAATATATTTATCCCTGTCACTGGTCCCACAGCGAGCAAAATATACGCAACCCTTCTTATATCTAAGGTTCATTAGGAAGAATACTATCTTGTTGATTAAAAACCCGTGGTGATTTTCATTAACTACAAGCTTTTCCCCAAAGTTGATATACTTGACATAGCTCAAGCCCTCGTCCTGCGACATGCTCTGGTAAATAGGCTTGTTCAATTCTAAACGTTTCCTGTAGTTGTCAACCGCATCTTTCTTTTCCCAACCAAGGTAGTCTGATGATGCGGCAGCCATTTCAACGTTCCGCTCAAACAGTTCTTGGTCTGTGATAACGGATTCTATGAATAGTACCTTAATCCCTAGCGCCCTAAATTGATCAGCAATCTCCTTCCGCTCGCTCCGCATAATATTCAATGCATCATAAATTGCCAGCTGGCCCTTATCCTCTCTAAAGAACTTAATCATCCCATCCAACATCTTTTTGGTGATGTTCTTACGGAAGCTTACCCCATCCGCAGTAGTTGGTTTGGCAGAGAAATAGTCCATTGGCACCTGCTTAAGTCCACCTGGTGCCACCTCTTTTCTATACACTGACATATGAAAAGATTTTGTCTTCACCCCAAACCACCTAGTATACCGCGTAATTGCCACTGACGTCAAAGTCTTTGAAGTCGCAGGTAACCCCACTAAAACAACCAATATTTGGCCCGCATGGAACAGCCAGCCCGAATCTGTAGAATACAGCTGCGCTGGCGAAATGTAGTTGCCAACAAAGCTCTCATGAACACAGTCCTTTGTCAAGGGTGCTTTGACCTGTGGTCGGCTTTCCCCTGAATTGCTCGACCACCGTTTTCTTGTTCTTGCTTGGTGATTTCCTACCGCCCCTGAAGAGGCGCTATTAAGGGTGGTTGTTGTAGTGCTTTCAGTCTCAGAAGTAAGACTATTCAACTCCTGGTTTATAACCACACCTTGGTCTTGTTCTTCTTCTGATAACACAATAGCACACATTCTCGCTACCTTCGAAGGTATATTAACCGCTATATTTGAAATTGGGACCTTGGTTCAACGGTCTTGGAGCAGACACTGCGAATTAGGCATTCAAAGTACCGATTACAATAATGGTAATACAAGCCCGATATATTAATCTGTTTATAAAGACAACTAGGTGTGTCTGTATTGGCGCTCTCCCTTTCCTTTTGACAACGTAATCCGACCCCGGACAAGGAGTTAGGTAAACTTGATAAAGCGCACATTATACAATGTGTATAGCACACCGCTGACAGGAGTTAGTCAACATCTCTACGAACAAATTACTTCCTACTGATGGGTTGAATACGAGCGAGTCTTGAATTAACTATGTATTGAAAGTATATAACTGCAGTAAATTGGCCAAAATAAGTTACTTATAATATGCGATTGATATCGTTCCTTAGAATTACACTTACTCCAACTTACCACCCTTTCTTTCAATCAAAGCCTTTCTGTCCTTGTCCAAGTGCAACTTGGTAATGACGACCTTGGATGGGTGAATGTCCAATGGGACGGAAGCACCGCTAGACTTCTCCTTAGTCAACTTGTCAACACGAACAGCGTACTTCAATCTGTAGACAGAGGAAACCTTACCCTCTTGACCTTTCTTGGAGCCACGGACAACCATGATCTCGTCCTCCTTTCTGATTGGCAAGGCCTTGATGTTGAACTTCTCTCTCAACTCCTTGGACAAAGGAGCAGACATGATAGCACGACGCTCAGAGGAAGGAGCGGTGAAGTAAGCCTTTCTGGCCTTTCTTCTGTCAGAGGAAACGTCTGCAGTAAATAGTTAGTATTCGTCCCGTATTGCTGTAACGTCGGTCATCTCGATAGTCCTCGTGGTTCGATAATATGCGCCGGTGGCGTTTATGCTTGAAATATAACGAATACAGAATAGAAAGCCATCCAGTTAACACACCTCCAAGTCTGCATGTGGACAGAGAGCTTGGCGCTCCAAATCTAGTCCAAACATCACTAAACGTAAAATAGTCAACCAGATCCACCGAGACCTCACTCTTACGACCTCATTCATCCACTTTTCAACATACCTAGAGATTGCTTAGCCATTTTTATTACCTACGGTGATTCGAAAATAGATCTGAAAAGGCCAGAGGTTACTACTATAAGTTTTGATAGTATTTCAAGGTAGGCCTCTGGGTGTCTCTGCCTGTGCGAGAAGGATAGTTGGATCGTTGTTGCCTGGCGATAGTTTGCGCGTCTGCGTGGGTTGCGTGCGTGAGTTGCTAGGCAGACGCTTCCCACCTAGCACCCGCCTAGCCACCACCACCAGCCTAGGGTCTCTGCCTGGCGATCTCTCCCTGGCAGACCACATAAAAATATTTCAGAATGTACGGGTGCACAGTCAAACGTTGGTTAATAAAATAGCGAAAAAATCAAAAATGAAAATAAGGAAGCCCCTCCCGGGACTCGAACCCGGATCACATCCACCGGAAAAATGTATGCTAACCATTGCACTAAAGGGGCATAACCACTTGATAGTGATTTAATGTATAATAGCATTTTAAGTAGCTAGGAAAAGCCAATTACTGTCGTAGAATCAGAATACGATGAGTCTGGAATCGACTCTCAGAG
>AZAH01000019.1:0-17610 GCA_000710315.1 Eremothecium coryli CBS 5749
AAATTATAAGACAACCAGAAGATGGTGGTAAGTGTGAGAAGCATTCTCTGAAAGCTGTTACAAGAGTATTGGAGGCTAATGTCTTAGTTATACACTAACAACAATATAAGAAGGAACGTGACGTATATTGAGAGGCTCGATAATGAATGTACCTTACTCCCGGCAGGCTAAAATTTATGCAATAGCATAGCCCTTAGGGTGTTTAATGGATGCTCCCTAATTTATGAATAATGGAAGGTAGGCCAGATTCAATGTATGAAGTTTTTCTAATACTACTAAGTAGCAAAAAAAACTCCGCGACCGGGAATTGAACCCGGATCTCGGGCGTGACAAGCACGAATTCTAACCATTAAACTATCGCGGATCTTAGTTGCAAGATATGCCTGAAAAGAGGGACTTAGAGAAGGGAGGTGTCTTGTCTGTTGTCGTAGAATCAGAAGTCGATGAGTCTAGAACAGACGCTCAAAGCAATAAGAAGCAGAGATTGAGAGCGATACGACGGGGTATCCTATCAGAGACTCACGATTAAGAGTCTGATAGCAGATGGCATTGGTAATTGTCTTGTATGATACATCATCGTATGTCATCATGACTAGATACTCGAGGAGATCGATAACGGAGCTTGGAAAAACTATATAAGAGAGACACAACAGCTACATTAGAGAGTTGATCACCTCTAGATAATTGATCCGGTTAGGACTATATAACTAGTAACTAATCCTCAATTAAAGTGTTAGTGCACGTGTGAGGTAAGCTCACGCTATCACGTGACTTAGCTAGTCGCCCTCGACATTGTCGAGTAACCTCAAGTTAGAGATTATCTGTATAAGTCCAGGTAGCAAATTGTCATAATTTTGAGAGCATTGGATACTGGTATGTATAACTATCAGACTAAATCTGATTCTGTTTAGATTATATAAAAGTAGCTAATCGTTAACTTAACAATTACGTGATGTAATATATTTGCATTCACAGAGAACTTTAAGTGGAACTAGTAGATACATAATAAAGGACTTCGTGAATGGAGCATCCTTGCTACTGTAAGTGTGATAGCGGTCTTGAGAGACTTTCAAGGTCCAAAAAAACTCCGCGACCGGGAATTGAACCCGGATCTCGGGCGTGACAAGCACGAATTCTAACCATTAAACTATCGCGGATTGTTGTTGAAGTGACGCCTTCAAAAAGCAGTAAAGAAGGTGGAACGCGGATGTCTTTTTACAACAACCTTCCCGTTACTCATTTATATGTTATTACGTTATAAAGTTTAGTTGTTGAAGCTACTGTATCTGGAAGCCTTCTATATATGTGAATTTCCCCTTTGGCGCAAGGACAACCAATAGGATCGGGATAATTATTCTCTTTTCAAGCAATTCGTTCCTTCCTTGGGACAACTCTTCTATATTTGTGAGCTTATTGTACTGCTCATATTTGCACTGTTCTTCCTCCAATGACTTTTTCAGAAGCTCAATGATGCTCAGTTGTCTCTGGATATGTTGTCCATAAGAATATAGCAATACTAACTTTTCGTCTTTAAGAATGCTCAAAATGCTATCTACCGATGACTGTGTGGGTGAATTCTTAACTATATGTACATAAGAGCGTTTGGGATCAAAGCATTGTCTTTGGGCCTCATTTAAAACATCAGCAAGTACTGTTTCTTTCACGAAGTTTAAACATGTATCCGGACGTGATAAGTCTGCATCTATTTTATTTCCTTTGTATAGTAAAGACCCCTTTGAATTTGTGTTCATATTTTATTAGAGATGGAATTAGGGTGGTATTGGTGTATCTAACCTCAGCTCGAGAGGTATTCTTTACGTTATAGCGCCGTTGCTGTCAGTTACTTATATACCATGAATGCATGATACACTGGTCAAATTAAAAGTTGACTACTTAACCCATACATTTCTAATTAACAACACCCACACATACTCAGATAGAAAGATTCGAATTTTTTGGTTGTGCAGATGATCTCACCATGGACGAATTTAGCGAACGCTCTGATGGTCATTTTTCAATATGTAATACATTAGTTAGTTCTCTCCGTTACTGAAGCTTTTGAATGTAAATCCACAGGAATACCTTTAAACATCCTATCAAGTAACTAATTGAAATGGGAGGCGTCCGTGAAAAGAAGGCTGAATACTTCTCTAAATTGAGAGAGTACTTGGAAGAGTACAAGTCCGTGTTCGTCGTTGGTGTCGACAATGTCTCTTCTCAACAAATGCACGAAGTTAGAAAGGCTTTGAGAGGCAGAGCTGTCATCTTGATGGGTAAGAACACTATGGTCAGAAGAGCTATTAGAGGTTTCATCTCCGAGTTCCCAGACTACGAGAAGTTGTTGCCTTTCGTCAAGGGTAACGTTGGTTTTGTTTTCACTAACGACTCCTTGAGCGAGATCAAGGAAGTTATTGTCTCCAACAAGGTTGCTGCCCCAGCTAGAGCTGGTGCTATTGCTCCAGAGGACATCTGGGTTAGAGCCATCAACACCGGTATGGAGCCAGGTAAGACTTCTTTCTTCCAAGCTTTGGGTGTTCCAACCAAGATTGCTAGAGGTACTATTGAAATTACCTCTGATGTCAAGGTCGTTGAAGCTGGTAGCAAGGTTGGTGCCTCTGAAGCCTCTTTGTTGAACTTGTTGAACATTTCTCCATTCACTTTCGGTTTGTCTGTTGTTCAAGTTTACGACAACGGTCAAGTCTTCCCTGTTTCTATCTTGGACATCACCGACGAGGAATTGGTTGCTCACTTCGTTTCTGCCGTTAGCACCATTGCTTCCATCTCCTTGGCTGTTGGTTACCCAACCTTGCCAGCTGTTGGCCACACTTTGATCAACAACTACAAGGACTTGTTGGCTGTTGCTATTGCTGCCAACTACGTCTACCCAGAGATTGAGGAAT
Source organism: Eremothecium coryli CBS 5749 (assembly GCA_000710315.1). Lineage (NCBI taxonomy): Eukaryota > Fungi > Ascomycota > Saccharomycetes > Saccharomycetales > Saccharomycetaceae > Eremothecium > Eremothecium coryli. The sequence continues at coordinate 2,901 of AZAH01000019.1, forward strand.
TGGTTGACAGAATTGAGAACCCAGACAAGTACGCTTCTGCTGCTCCAGTTGCTGCTGCTGCTGCTTCATCTGAGGCTGCTGCCGAGGCTGCTCCAGCTGAAGAGGAGGACGAGTCTGACGATGACATGGGTTTCGGTTTGTTCGATTAAACAATTTTGTAGAAATATATCCGTAACGTCTTTTAAATCCGTAATTTATATCTTTGGAATCCGTGAGATTTCTTATGCGTGAAAGTCATTTAAGACCTTCCCAAGATCTAAGTTAGACGCAGGCAATGTATGTGGTAAGATGAGTACATCTTAACAGCCTTTTGGGAAAGATGAATGTGGCCATAGCGGTTATAAATCTCATCATAACCTAACTTTGATAGTGTCATCACACTGAATTCCACGATCATATCTTTTTTTTTCGCCTTGTCATATGTTGATTTAGAACTGGCGCTTTTATTATGAAGGTGTCAGCGTCACAAAAGACAGACTTTAATATAGATTCTGCTCTCATAAAATAAAAAAGGATAAGAGTAAGATTTTATACAGAAGCTTTGTGCGAGAGTAACAAAAACAAATACATTCAGTTTTAAACAATGTCCCTATCTCTAAGGGATGTGAATAGGAGCAGATGTGGGTTTCCTGAGGTTTGCGATAGTCTTGAGAAGAGCAAAAGGACATTACATCCATCAGTGAATGCAAGGCCATTATTTGTCGATGACCAGTTGCCAAAGTCAATTGATGCAATATTTGCTCCATTAGAGGAATATGCAGATGATGACGATGATGAAAATGAGAATGCACCAAAGAAAGAAGATTCTACTCAAATATCAGATTTCAAGGAATTAAATGTTATTCATCCAACTGGGGATTTTGCACCTATTGATGATTATCGAGGAGATAGTAGAGCTTTGGAAAGTTTAGGAACGAGTTTGAGACTTGACTCTCAGGGTATTATTCGGTTTTCTATTAGAGATGAAGCAATCACAGTTAACACACCGCACTCGAATTCTAGTTTCCTCCCTTCAGTTATGACATCCTTCAGTAGTGCCTTGGATATGCTCTATGATCTTGTCCACGATAGTATCCTTATTCCTAAAAATGAACAAGGTGTGCACGCAGAGGATGATATATTCTCTGAGGTAAGTTCTCCAGCGCTAAGCCCTACAGCCGATGCCTTCAGGGTGAAGATTGCGAATTTGGTTGAAATAATACTACACTTTAATCATATCGAATTAACTCTTGATGTGTTTAAGCAATGGGGTACAACCGGAGTGGAGCCAAACCAGAATGAAAGGTTCAACCATTGCTTACATGAGGTGTTGGAAACAATTTGCAAATATGTGAATACTGACCAGTATGAACCCTCCATTTTTCAAGGTTACGCCGAGGCAAGGGACTTCGCCAAGAAATATCATTTCATCCAAGTAGCCGACGACACAATCCCCGAAGTGAGGCCTTTATTAATGTTAACTAATATACCACAATTAATGTTACAAATATTTAAATTTGATGTCCAAGTAACAGAGAATAAAAACCTAGCTTTAAAGGAGGAGTTGCGCTATCGCATAAATTATATGTTGGTTTACCAATTGCTTGTCCAAAAATTACGAGGGTTCTTCGTTGTTTGCTTAGCGCTTGAGAGAAAAGAAGAGAGTGGTATTATAATACGCTGCCTAGAAGGGTTCTTGACCAACTGTATCGAGTTAGATAGTGCGGAGCTACTTGTTGGCTTGGATAGTGCAATCGATGAATGGGCACAGAGAGAAAGAGACAGAGGTATTATTTTATCCAGTTGGTGTAATGAGATGCTCAAAAAGCACGACCAACTGGCTAGAGAACTTGAGAAGGAAGGTGATCTAAACAATGAAGGCAAATATAATGTGGCGAAATTGTTCATCAAGCAACTAAAAGACTTAGCTGCCGGTTCTTCTGTAAATTCTGGGTTCACAATTCTAACAGCTGGTCTTTCAGCAGATATTAAAGCACAAAATGATGAGGTTGTAAAGTATGAAATGCAAAGTGGTAAAAATGTTAATTTGAAGAGATGGATGTTTGGACAGCAGAAAGCCTTGTCACATAAACAGAGGTTACTAGAAAAATGCCATCGGTTTAAATGGAAATTAGTAAAGTGGTCACAAGGGTTGTCGAAGTCAAAAAAGGTGGATGAACCTCAATTAATCTCACCATTACCGAAAGGCGATACATCTGAGCTGGTTAGTATTCCCATCACCAACAATTATCCCAATTGGAGAAGCGCCTATGATAATACTACGTACGATGAATTCGAGCCAAAGGGAAAGAAGCCCAATGTACACAACGAAAGGGCTAAAAAGTTGGATGAGTTCAAAAGAAAGCGGGATAGGTTCATGTTTTTGTTCTTTGGCGACGATACTTGAATTGAAGCACTGTCAGGTAAAACTTCATTTGGGGATAATTACTAAGTTAACCTGTTAATTTCCAATTCACACATCAAAGCTGGCTAGATTATCAAGATAAGCATTTTTCCCTGCGATGTTTCAACAAGACCAAGATCAAGCACATCCCTTTTAAACTTCGGCTCACCTCCAGTACTTATACCTCTATCCACGGGAACACAGAGACACATCAATGTAGCCTGGAAATGCAGCAACAACGCAGTCTATAAACTTAATATCATATACTATATAACCTTATATGTATTCTGCTTGTGATATAGATTGGTCACCTTCTAACATAGAGCGATCCCCTGATCCCGAAACCTCCGGATCGTTAAGAGTTATTATACCGAAAAGTATTTAAACTGGGAAAGGAGACGTGGGGAAAAAAGGTACGAAGACCAACTAATCACTGGGTTACATAAAGCTTGTACCCCCGCCGTTTTCAGGAGAAGGCCTTCCATAAATTTCAATGCATCATCGTCTTCACAACTTAGCTACTACTGGTGTGCGCGCACACAGCTCTTTATTTAGAATTGCCAGTTTGCATTCATGTCCTAGCCCTTTCGCCGCACGTTCGTATTACAACGTTAGTACTGGTGCACCCATTAGTCTTGATGACATTGTAACAGTTCCACTCGTATCCGAGGTCATCAGTGCCAACTCTGTTCAATCGGAACAAGCCCCGCTTGTGATATTACATGGATTGTTCGGCAGTAAGGCTAATAATCGGACCATGGCGAAGCTGCTGAACACACAACTAGGGCGAGATGTGTATAGTCTGGATCTGCGCAACCATGGTTCATCGCCACACACAGACCGCCACGACTACCCGTCTATGGCTGCGGATGTGGTAGCATGGTTGAAAACCCAACTAAAGTCAAAACCCCCTCCAATGCTAATTGGCCATTCAATGGGGGCGAAAGTTGCCATGTCCGTTGCTCTACATGAACCCAGTCTATGCTCTAGCCTTGTCTGCCTAGAAAACGCTCCAATAACAACACAGCCGTTAACTGAGTTTAATATGTACCTGAAAAAACTCGAGCAGATAGTTGCTCTTCCTTCATGTACGTATGAGCAAGCCCTGGAATCACTGTCAGAGGTGGCAAGCGAGCTTAAACTACGGCAGTTCTTAATGACTCTACTACAGCGTTACAGAGATGCTAACACAGGTAACGACCGATACAGAGCACGCATAAATATGACTGCATTGAAGGATTCTGTTGTGAAGGGCCATATATCTGCATGGCCCTTCCAATCAGGAACCCTCAGGTGGACAGGTCCTTCCCTCTTCATAAGAGGCTCAGATTCCACTTACGTTCCCGATGAAAGCTTCGCAGAAATCGGCAGCTTTTTTCCTAATTTCGAGGTCCGCGATATTGAGGGTGGTCATTGGATCAACGCTGACAAACCTAAGGAGTGCACTGAGTACATCGTGGATTTCCTGGCGCGCAAGTTTGAAGGCACCTACTAAAACTTTATCATTCTACAGTACCGCTCCACTATGACCTGCAAATAATTTTTCTCATCAATATTCAACCGTCTTGTTTCAAAACTCTATCAGAAGATTGCCACTGCCATTTAAAACTTTATCACTATTTAATCTATTTTAAGCTCTATTTACTGCTATTGTAATAGAACTGCATCAGCTCTGCTACACTTTCTTGTACTAAGAAAATAAATAAACTCTAGCATTTTTGCAAGTGGCCTGACAGGCGTCTCTGACTAAGCGCATTCCCATTATCTAGTCTTTCTGCAGCGCCAGAAATCTCATGTCCGCCAACATTGGAAAGCTTTTTTTGTCGATTCTGCAGCAAAAGAAACAAGTTCTTGCTGGCCATTCTTTTGATGTAACTGAAAAGGAATGATTCTGGCGCAGCAAAAAAAAAAAGAAATACAACCTTTAAGCATCTTTTTTGAAACTACTCTAATTTAAATCTCCCAAATCTTTATTTAATTATTAAAAGACAACTGCTTTTTTGACATAGCTTCAAAGTGTCTCCTGCACCGTAAGCGACTGAGAATACAAGTAACTTCGACGGAGCTGGTAGGATATACGTTTATCAAGTGATTTTGCTGCCTTTGAACACTTATAACAGCTATTGCTTATCAACCATAGCTAACTAAAGTTGTTTCCATACTGATAGTAGGCGAATCACATTTTGCTAACAATTATAAAGAAAGTATGTATACTGATTTCCACTTTTTGAATGTTAACTCGAAGATTAGATATTGAAGGTTTAGGGCACTATGCTTTTTACTATTGAGGTCTCAGAGGCTACAGATGTCTGCAGGGATAGTTGGCGGGGTTTCAGCATAACAGAACTTATTTACACGCTCGCGGGCGCTTGTACTCGCGGTTGGGTGTTTTCACGTCTTTGATTTGTTCTTGTTATTACTGGGCTCCTACATGGTATCTGCATTATGGATCAACACGTGACCTGGTTCTAAATATAAGCCAGCAAGAATCGCGGATTTTTGATCCAACGGTGGACCGAAGCCACGGCGAGGCCCTTTGTGGGCCGCCATCGCAAGTGCTTGAAGAGAATGAAAAAGAAACTTAGTTTTGCTTTTTCTTTTCTTTTGTCTTTCGTGGGATTTTTCGACCCTACAGTTTGACGGAGCCTTCGGTTCCGGATCCTTTCATTTTCTTGACATGTCAGCAATTGGCGGAAGCAAAAAAAAGAAGAGGCCTATCAATACGCTAAGAAAAGTTTAGGAAAAACGAAGACGGAAAAACGTCTGCACACTGGTTTCTCTTTCCACCGCCAAGATACAACAACAGGTATTAGAGGCTAAAACTGTGTATTTATTGCTGGCAAGTGAGAACAGAGGTCTTTACAAAAAACTTATTTCAGCTTTGTTGGCGTGCGAAGAAAAACTTACTGTTTGCAGACCAATATATGTTGAGACCCAATAGTGCTTTTAAATCCTTTTTTATCGAGAACTGAGAGAGAAAATAGAATTGTTTTCAATTGGAATAGAGGATAAGTCGACTAACGAAAATAACTGACAGCAAGTTACTGTAACAACTACGACAGGTGTTAATATAAAAATTTACTGAAGGCTTGTGAAGAGAGGCGTGATAAAAGGAAGAATTAAATCTGACTTGTTTCTACAATAGAGACATAAGGATAGTATTTTCGTTGGTTATTAGAATTTTTCAACGCTAGGAGGCCTCTGAAGGTTACCTGCTCGAACTTTTTGTCGACTTAACCCGATATACTACAAAATTGGGGAAATAATATTTAAGAATGTCGTACAACGATCCAAATCAGCATAGGTACGATCAGCAGGGTGTTCCGCCGCCGCAGCAGCAGGATCCGTATGGTGTTCCACAGCAACAGGATCCGTATGGTGTTCCACAGCAGCAGGATCCTTACGGTGCTCCACAGCAGCAGCCATACGGAGATCCCCAACAACAGTACGAAGATGCTCAACAGCCATATATTGACCCACAAGGTATTCCACAACAGGGTTACGACCAATATGGACAACCATATGGTGTCCCTGAGGAATATGCTGGTGATGGAGGCTACTATGTGCAAAATGGGATGCCTGTAGATGGCTATTACGAACAGCAGGGGTATGATCCTGAGACTGGTGGCTACTACGGCCAGCCTCGTCCTGTTGGCCAAGATCCCGAGAATTTTTCAGACTTCAGTTATGGACCACCAGGCACGCCTGGTGCATATGATGGATATGGTCCAGGTAGCGGTATGGAACAGTATACACCTTCCCGTATGGGCTATGGTGGCGAGCCACGTTCATCAGGCGCTTCCACCCCGCTATATGGTAGCGAAGGGTACGACCCAGCTGCTGTAGCGATGGCGTTACCAAATGATCCATATCCTGCTTGGACGGCAGATTCTCAGTCCCCTGTAACAGTGGAGCAGATCGAGGATGTTTTCATTGATTTAACGAACCGCTTTGGTTTTCAAAGGGACTCTATGAGAAACATATTTGACCACTTTATGGTTCTACTTGATTCCAGAGCCTCTCGTATGTCTCCACAGCAAGCTTTGTTGTCTCTACACGCGGATTACATTGGTGGTGACACAGCGAACTATAAAAAGTGGTATTTTGCAGCGCAGTTGGACATGGATGACGAAGTTGGGTTCCGTAATATGAACTTAGGAAAACTATCTCGGAAAGCTCGTAAAGCAAAGAAAAAGAACAAGAAGGCTATTGAAGAGACGACTGATACAGAAGCCACTTTGTCTCAGCTAGAAGGTGATAACTCCTTGCAGGCGGCTGATTTCCGTTGGAAAGCGAAGATGAACAAACTATCTCCACTCGAGCGTGTACGTCAGATTGCATTGTACTTGCTAATGTGGGGTGAAGCTAACCAGGTTAGATTTACGTCGGAGTGTCTATGTTTCCTATACAAGTGTGCTTTAGATTACCTTGACTCACCACTTTGTGCGCAACGTACTGAGCCGGTTCCAGAAGGTGATTATTTGAACCGTGTTATTACCCCTCTTTATCGTTTCTTGAGGGATCAAGTGTATGAGATTGTGGATGGTCGTTACGTAAAACGTGAACGTGACCATAATAGAGTTATCGGGTATGATGATGTCAATCAACTATTTTGGTACTCTCAAGGTATTGCGCGAATTGTTTTTGATGACGGAACTAGATTGATCGATTTGCCATCTGAGGAACGTTATCTACGTTTGGGAGATGTTGCATGGAGTGATGTTTTCTTCAAGACTTACAAAGAAGTGCGTACTTGGTTGCATATGCTTGTGAACTTTAACCGTATCTGGATTATTCATGGCTCTGTGTACTGGATGTACACAGCTTTCAATTCACCAACATTGTATACCAAGAACTACCAACAATTGGTTAACAACCCTCCGCCTCCTCAATATACGTTCAGCTCTGCTGCTTTGGCAGGTACTTTTGCTTGTATTATGCAGCTTATTGCTACAGTTTTGGAATGGTCCTTTGTTCCAAGGAACTGGGCAGGAGCTCAACACTTATCTCGTCGGTTTCTTTTCTTATTGTTAGTTACTGCAGTCAATGTTGCACCTGTTGCGTTTGTGTTTCAGTACACAGATCTAAATACTAAATCTGAGATTGCTTATGCAGTATCTGTGGTAGGGTTTGTTATTGCATTGATTACGGTAATATTCTTTTCCATTATGCCATTGGGCGGGTTGTTTACTTCATATATGAAGAGCTCCACAAGGAGATATGTTGCATCACAAACGTTTACAGCTTCATTTGCGCCTTTAATCGGTCTGGACAAGTGGATGTCATACTTAATTTGGGTGGCCGTCTTCTTTGCAAAGTTTGTTGAATCATACTTCTTTTTAACTTTGTCCTTGAAAGATCCAATCAGAATATTGTCTACACTTGAGGTGAGATGTAAAGGTGAGAACACTTTTATTGGAGCTCACTTGTGTAAGCAACAAGGTAAGATCGTCTTAGGATTAATGGTTGTTACAGATTTTATTTTGTTCTTTTTAGATACCTACATGTGGTACATTGTCTGTAACACAGTTTTCTCCGTTGGTCGCTCGTTCTATTTGGGTATTTCTATTTTGACACCATGGAGAAACATTTTTACTCGTTTACCTAAGAGAATCTACTCGAAGATTTTGGCTACAACAGATATGGAGGTAAAATATAAACCAAAGGTATTGATCTCTCAAGTTTGGAATGCCATTGTTATTTCCATGTACAGAGAACATTTATTGGCTATTGACCACGTCCAAAAGTTGTTGTATCATCAAGTTCCCTCTGAAATCGAAGGTAAGAGGACTTTACGTGCACCAACTTTTTTTGTTTCTCAAGATGATAACAACTTCGACACTGAGTTCTTCCCAAGAAACTCTGAGGCTGAACGTCGTATTTCCTTTTTTGCACAGTCTTTGGCGACTCCTATTCCAGAGCCTCTGCCAGTGGACAATATGCCAACCTTTACTGTATTGACTCCTCACTATTCTGAAAGAGTTTTATTGTCCTTGAGGGAAATTATTCGTGAGGACGACCAGTTTTCCCGTGTTACTTTGTTAGAATACTTGAAGCAGTTGCATCCTGTCGAGTGGGATTGTTTTGTGAAAGATACTAAGATTTTAGCGGAAGAGACTGCTGCTTTTGAGGGAGAGAATGACCCAGAGAAGGAAGACGGACTGAAGTCACAAATTGATGACTTGCCTTTCTACTGTATTGGTTTCAAATCTGCTGCACCTGAGTATACTCTACGTACACGTATTTGGGCGTCTTTAAGGTCCCAAACCTTGTACCGTACTGTTTCTGGTATGATGAATTACGCTCGTGCTATTAAGTTGTTATATCGTGTGGAGAACCCGGAGATTGTTCAGATGTTTGGCGGAAATGCCGAAGGCCTAGAGAAAGAGTTAGAGAAGATGGCAAGAAGAAAGTTCAAATTCTTAGTATCGATGCAAAGATTGGCTAAATTTGAGCCTCATGAAATGGAAAATGCAGAATTTTTGTTAAGAGCTTATCCTGACTTGCAAATTGCATACTTGGATGAAGAGCCTCCCTTAAATGAGGGAGAAGATCCACGTATTTACTCTGCTTTAATTGACGGTCACTGTGAACTAATGGAAAACGGCCGCAGAAGACCAAAGTTCCGTATTCAACTATCTGGAAATCCAATTCTTGGCGATGGTAAATCTGACAATCAAAACCATGCTTTGATTTTCTACAGGGGTGAATATATCCAGTTGGTTGATGCAAATCAAGACAATTACTTGGAAGAGTGTTTGAAGATTAGATCTGTTTTGGCTGAATTTGAAGAATTGAATGTAGAACAAGTCAATCCATACGCTCCCGACCTGAAGTATGAAGAACAAGCAAATAACCATCCGGTTGCCATTGTTGGTGCCCGTGAGTATATCTTTTCCGAAAATTCTGGTGTTTTGGGTGATACTGCTGCAGGTAAAGAACAAACATTTGGTACTTTGTTTTCTCGTACTTTAGCACAAATTGGTGGTAAGTTGCATTATGGTCATCCTGATTTTATTAATGCTACTTTCATGACTACCAGATGTGGGCTATCAAAAGCTCAAAAAGGTTTACATTTGAACGAAGATATTTATGCTGGTATGAATGCTATTTTGCGTGGTGGTCGTATTAAACACTCGGAGTACTTCCAGTGTGGTAAAGGCAGAGATTTGGGTTTTGGAACCATCTTAAACTTTACAACAAAGATTGGTGCTGGTATGGGTGAACAACTATTATCACGTGAATATTACTACTTGGGTACACAATTACCGATTGATCGTTTCTTATCGTTTTACTATGCACATCCCGGTTTCCACTTGAACAATTTGTTTATTCAATTGTCCTTGCAAGTATTTATTTTGACATTGGTTAACATGAACACTTTGGCCCATGAATCTATTCTCTGTTCATACAACAAGAATTTGCCAATCACAGATAAGTTGGTCCCAATTGGGTGCTCCAACTTGATGCCCGTGGTCGACTGGGTTAGACGTTACACTTTATCCATTTTTATCGTCTTTTTCATTGCTTTTGTCCCAATTGTTGTTCAGGAGCTGATTGAACGTGGTGTTTGGAAAGCTGCCCAAAGATTTGTACGGCACTTGCTGTCTCTGTCACCAATGTTTGAAGTATTTGCTGGTCAGATATACTCAGCCTCTTTGGTCAGTGATATGACTATTGGTGGTGCTCGTTATATATCTACTGGCCGTGGTTTCGCAACTTCTCGTATCCCATTCTCGATTTTGTACTCCAGGTTTGCTGGCTCGGCCATTTACATGGGTGCAAGGTCAATGTTGATGTTGTTCTTCGCTACTGTGTCTCATTGGCAACCTGCTTTGCTTTGGTTCTGGGCCTCCATGTCTGCGATGATGTTCTCGCCATTTATTTTCAATCCTCACCAGTTCTCATGGCAGGACTTCTTCTTGGACTACAGGGATTTTATCAGATGGTTATCCAGAGGTAACGCCAAATTTCATAAGAATTCATGGATTGGCTACGTTAGAATGTCTAGATCGAGGGTTACTGGTTTCAAGAGGAAGTTGATTGGGGATGACTCTGAAAAGGCTTCTGGTGATTCTGCAAGAGCGCATAGATCTAACGTTTTGGTTGCCGAATTGATCCCTACTGTATTATATGCTGCTGGTTGTTTTGTTGCATATACTTTCTCAAATGCACAGACTGGTGTAAGAGAAGCAGTTCCTGTAAACTCTGCACTCCGTCTACTTATTTGCACGGTTTTACCTATCATTATTAACTTGGGTGCATTGGCTGTTATTATGGCCCTATCCTTATGTGCTGGTCCATTATTGAGTGTATGTTGCAAAAATACTGGTCCAGTTATGGCTGCAGTAGCTCATGGTATTTCGGTTATTTCACATATGGTGGCGTATGTTGCCATGTGGGAATTGGAGCGTGTTAACTTTGGACGCATGTTAATCGGTCTTGTTACAATGATACAGGTCGAAAGAGTTATCTTGCAGTTACTCACCATCTTTTTCTTGACCCGTGAATTCAAAAATGACCACTCCAACGCCGCATTTTGGTCTGGTAAATGGTACAACTCTGGATTGGGTTACATGGCATGGACTCAGCCAGCTAGAGAATTTGTTGTTAAGATTATAGAAATGTCGGAGTTTGCCGCTGACTTCACGTTGGGCCATATATTGCTATTTTTACAATTCCCACTGTTACTCATACCATCTATTGATAAGTTCCATTCTATTATGTTGTTCTGGCTAAAACCTTCTCGTCAAATTCGTCCTCCAATTTATTCATTGAAACAGGCTAAATTGCGTAAGCGTATGGTCAGGAAATACAGCTGTTTATTCTTACTCGTTCTAGCACTCTTTGTAGTGGCTATCGCTGCTCCTCCATTGGTTTGGAAAAAGATTCTCGATAACGGCAAGAAGTTGGAAAGTAAATTAGATTCATATAAAGGTTTACTCCAACCTAAAAACAATGGCAACAACGATACTGGCCCATCCTTCGCTGCGACCCGTCCAGATGGGAGTGATGGTCATTATTATACCAGTACTCCTGCATTGACAAGATACACTTCTACCAAGGCATAAGTAAACACATGAAGTGTGCGAGCAGAAAGCTACTTCATAAAGTGGAGCGAAATCCCAAAATATAAAATTAGGGAACCTCATGTAAAATACTTTCTACCCTAGAGGCAGTTTTTATATATTGAAAATGTTTTACTTTTTAGTTACCGTCCGTACTGTACCGACGACATTTACTTATTCGAATGTTACTTCAGTACAGCCGTCATATACGGTTGTTTTACTCGGTTATGTAACGGTTCAATAAAAGGTAAAGGAAGTAAATGGACTTAGTAGCACCTACTTGAAGGGCTCTAGCCTTATGGCATTCTGCCAGCAAAAGGTTCGTTCCTTTAACTTTGACCCTGAATTTTGGGTGTTTCTGAAGGCGCTGACGCAGGAATACATCAGCGGACAATGGCTACTATAGAATTAACCCTGACACCATTGACATCGAAGTATATAAAACCACAAAATATACACAAAACATGGTAACACCCTCCTATCATTGAGCCAAGAAAGCATCGATTATGAAACTTCAAAATATCATAGCACAAGCTACCGTTCTCACTACCGGGCTTGTCACTGCTCTGAAAAATGGTACAGAGCAAAATACCGGGCTTCCAGTTATTGAAGTCGTTGGAAATAAGTTCTTTGATTCCGAAACAGGAGAGCAGTTCTTTATAAAAGGTATCGCTTATCAACCAAGTAGGTCATCCCAGGATATTGATAATGGTTACTCCTCTGACACTAAATATATTGATCCATTGGCTGAAGTGGACATATGTAAACGAGATTTGCCATATTTAAAGAAGTTGGGCGTAAATACTATCAGGGTTTATTCCATTGATCCTACTAAGTCGCATGATATATGTATGGAAGAGCTCGATAGAAATGGTATTTACGTTTTGATAGATTTATCGGAGCCTGACGTATCTATTATTAGAGAGAGGCCAATTTGGGATGTCAAAGTCTTTCAACGTTACAAAGATGTCGTAGACTCGATGCAGAAGTTCAATAATGTATTAGGATTCTTTGCTGGTAATGAGGTTACTAATGACAAAACAAACACGCATGCTTCGCCTTTTGTGAAAGCGGCTATTAGAGATGTAAAAAACTACATTAAGCAAATGGGATATCGTGCATTACCGGTTGGCTACTCTACAAATGATGATTTTGAAACCCGTGATAACTTAGCAGACTATTTTGTGTGCGGAAATGTTACTGCTGACTTTTATGGTATCAACATGTATGAATGGTGTGGTCATTCTTCTTACGGCACAAGTGGATACAGAGAGAGGACTAATGAATTTAGAAATTTCCCTGTGCCCGTCTTCTTTTCTGAGTTTGGCTGCAATGCGGTAAGGCCTCGCCCATTTACAGAAGTTCAGGCATTGTATGGGTCTCTAATGACCTCTGTTTGGTCGGGCGGTTTAGCGTATATGTATTTTGAGGAAGATAACGAATATGGTGTTGTAAAAGTGACGAGAGATAATCAAGTTTTGGAACTTCCTGATTTCAGAAACCTACAGAAAGAATACGAAAAGGCATCTCCTAAAGGTATCAATAAAGCCGAATTTGAGAAGACATTTAAACCAACTGTCAGAGAATGTCCTAAGAGAACCGATGTTTGGAAGGCCGCCGACGCTCTTCCACCTACACCTGACAGCAGGAAATGTTCCTGCTTAGAGCAAGCATTACCTTGCTTATCATTGAATTTACAAGATCCTATGTCATATAAAAACTATTTTGAATATGTTTGTGGATTTGTAAATTGTATGGACATTAACGCAGACGGGCAACTAGGAGTCTACGGAGAGTACTCTGACTGTGATACTAGGCATAAGCTCAGCTTGCAACTAAGCAAGCTATACCTAAGACGCAAAATAACCAAGAATGAATGTCCGATTCTAAGCAATGACTTCTTTTTTAATGCAAAAAGTTTGGGTGTCACTCAACAATGTCAGTCCGTCATGGAAGATGTTAAGCGCCAAGCTACTAAAAAGCTTGTAGAACCAACAACGAATGTCCCACTTAAAGAATCTAACGGAGCTGGAAGCAGCATACACAGAGGATTGGCAAATCTTCTCCTTATAATGCTTCCGGCGTTAGCTGTATATGTTCACCTACAGCTTATGTGAGGGATGCATCGCACAATGCTAAATAACACTTTAAACGATTATGCAGAGACACTAGTAACATTCTGCAGAAATATACGATAATAAAAACAGACAAATGTACATGAAGTTCCACCTGTAGCTTATTAAATATTTAAACTCCTTTCTACCTTCGCCACAGCTTGCATGACGATGGAGGGAATAGGAAGAATATTCAGTCCTTTCGTGGGCCCCATTTAACACCCAAGAACCCTCTGGGACGAACAGCAGCCAACTTCGGTTTGATGACATAGTATCTTTTTTCTCCCGGAACATCTAAATGCATTAATAGAAAATCAACCTTATAAGATGATTCCTCGGACTGTTTCGCTTCAAGGCTAACAACGCCAACCTTTTTGGCTGACTCAACATGGAATTTCATGAATCGGTGTTCCAACCCCTTCGCATCAAGTCTTTTTACAGACGTAACTGGTCTGTTCCTTGTCCATCTATCTCCGTGCATACTATCACCATATGCCTTTAGCCTTTCCTTATATTTCCCGTCGTCATCACACTGCAGCAAAGCTCTGGCGGTTTCATCCGCTTCCACCATTGCCACTGCACGGTTAAATATTTGTGTGTCTCCTGTAGGTGAGAAAAGTTCTGATACGATTAGATATAATACCACACTGGCTACACCGGAAGCCCCAAGAACCAGTACACTTGAAGCGCTAAAGGACAGCACAGAACGTACCTTCTGCCATGCAGTAGAATATTTCCCCTTTTTGGGCCCGCTATTACCAGTACCACCGCGACCTGAAAATGTTGAATATTGAGATTTTAAAAGAGCATAGCTGCTGCTATTGAATACTTTTACATTGGTTGTAACATTGCCCCTTACTTTAGTTAATAAGCCAGGGCCTAATCTATTGAACCTAATTGATATCATCTTAATAGTAGCAACGCAGAAACACCGATTAGTAGTCCAATGACTTCTTCATTACCCGCAGTTCTTTTTTGGAACTTCAGTTCTACCTACCACGACCAATCAACTATAGGAACAGTAAAAAGATTAGCATTTTTACAGGATAGTTAGTAATTGTCAGAGGGGGTTCAGCCTGAGTCACGTGCTATCTTAAACTGCTCTTCTAGTCTTACTAAAGCTGAACTTGATGATTAGTTACTAG